>VYZP01002532.1:2235-32235 GCA_013400635.1 Hypocryptadius cinnamomeus | reverse complement strand
GGAACCCTGCAGAGATGGGAACTCCCCCAAGGTTTTGGGGAGCCCCAGGGACCCCCAACACAGGAAAGGGACTCTGCCAGCAGCAACCGTGCTGGAGGAAAAAGATGATTAAACAAAGCTTGATGACTATCAGTTAAGAAAACATAAAACTGACAATCCAACGATCCTTCAGGAAGGAAACAGCAAAAAAAAAAGATACCATTATAACTGCAAGGAAGAGCCTGAAGGCAACATTTCAACCATAACAGGACGGCTCGTAAAAATTAATAACAATTTCCCATTTACAAGCTTTTGCTTTGTGCCTGCAATAGAACCATTCCCAAGGTACAACTGGTTACAGACGATAATTACCTTGACAGGTGCTGTATTAAATTCCTCTTTTCTTCCCATTTCTCCCATGTTTGTAGCAGGAAGCATCAGATTAATGTAACAAAACTGGTGCTGACTGCACCTTTTTTTTTTCCTGCTGAGTGTGTTTGTTTCCTCACCTTAAATCCTGGCTCTCCCCAAGCTGCCTGGTTTCTTATTCCATACCTCTCTGCAAGAGTTTACAGGCTTCATATATAAATTACAATTCCCCTTTATTAATCTAATTGATCGTTTCATTCCAAATGCATATGCAAGATCTTTTGAAACCTTTTAGACCCCTGTGGTTCAATATCAATCTCAAAATATTAAAAGCATCTTGTGGAAAATTAGAAAGCAGATGAGACACTTTGGGACTGGAGATGCTGTAGAAGCTGAAACTTTTAAAGCAGCATTGACACAATTATTGAATGCTGTCATTGCTCAAAAGGGCTTTTTATTTTATTGGTTCTTCTGTAATTGTTTTGTACTTTTACTCTATCTGTGCTGTGCAGCTGTCAGGAATTCAACTTTAATGAGCAGCAATGTTTAGCTGCAATCAAACAAAGCCCAACACCTTGAGCTTTTCTTCCATTCTTCTCTTTCATGTTCATTTACCAGGCCCAGATATTTTGTTGCCTGGAATTTACAGAATGTTTTGGGTTGGAAGGGACCTTCAAGCCCATTTAGTTCCAGCCCCCTGCCATGGGCAGGGACATCTTCCACTAGACCAGGTGGCTCCAAGCCCTGGAAAACCTAGCCCTGAACACTTCCAGGGATGGAAAACTTCTTGGATAATTTTTCTCATCGAAGAACAAAATATTTTGGGAGTACAGGTTCTCATTTCCAATTGATTAAAAAAAAAAAGAAACACATGAAAAATAGAACTTTTAAAATGGAATACAGCTCTTTCCACAAGGACCACTTTACTAACTTCTATTTGCTTACACAACCTTTCCCCTATATTTGATGTATTTCAGGGAAGAGGTATTTCCCATGGTCACTTTGGAGTTTTTGGGAAGCCAAAAAGAGACAACTTCATTCAGGAATGCACAGAATGCAGAGTGGTGACTGCAGGTGGCATGATTGTTCCAACTGAATTAATGTAACAAACACTGCTATTCTCATTCCTTACAATGACAGTGACTGTTTCTTCAAAAAAACCTCAAGGAAAAATATTCTTCTCCTTTTCTTAATTACCATCAAAGCACACACTAGAAAGGAGATGGAGGAATCAAAATAACCAAGCTGCCCCTTCTCATGGAGGAAAAAAATAAACCTTTATTGGTACCACCAGAGTAAGAGATGGTTATTGAATTCAAAACACCTTCGTAGGGTCTCCCCAAAATATTCACGGTTATGAAGTTTAAATTCTTGTGGAAAACCTTGAAAAACAAGGGCCCTTTGAAAAAAAGGGGGTAATAGCCTAATTGGTCTAATTTAAAACTTCCGGTCAAATTTAGAGGCAGATTTTAAATATTTAATTTTTTTTCAGTGGAGTGAGGTAGCTTAAAATACATAAAAATACTAAATATGATATTGCAAGTGAGCTATTAGGAAATTCAAGAAAAATAAATCTGGAAGAAACATTTTTTCCCTTAACTCTTTGCTTAAAGATTTCCACGCTGACTATGGTTAAAAAAAAAAAAATCACCACAATGTAATCAGGGGAATCTCAACACAAGCTCTCAAATAAGAATCACAAAAAAATAAAACTACACATACCATTTGTTGTGTTTCACCCAGACTCTTAAGTAATTTCTTATATATAAGGCTTTTTTTTTATGAATGCAAACAAGCTGAGTTTAAAAGTGGGGAACGTTGGGCAGGAGACCCAAGTGAGTCCAGTGGAAAGGAATCATGAAAGAACACTTGCTCAGGATCAGGAAAAGTCACTCAGGTAAGTATTATGGATACTGATAAGTAGTAATAGGAGGACAAGTAAATCAAAATAAAGAAATTAGGAAAACTAAAGAAAAAATAATCAGAAGCTCAAATAATTCAGAGATTAAAGTAAATTGTGAGACTTTGCACCATTTATTTGAACATTTTCTTTACTACTTTTCCCAAAACTATTCCTCGTTTTAGGGAACTTAGTCATGCAACTAAATCTGTCTCTTTCTTTGTAACTCCCTCAGTGTGGAAATGGCTTACAGGAATCTAATCCTCCATCTCCAGGGTCTCCAAAAAAAGCTGCCATGAAACCTGTCATTCTTCATTCCTCAGTTATGGAGCTTCTCCAGTAAAAAGTAAGACTCATGGAAATAGAGAAGAACTGGGAATATTCACCAGCAGATGAGCCAGAAGATGGAAAATGCAAGGATCAGCAGGAAAACATTTCTGTGAAGGCCAGAGCTGTCTGTCTTTACTTAATTTAGAGTTAGTCTGAGAAAAGGAAAAGGCTATCTGACCACACAGTTCTAATTCAGCCAGGGAAAAGCAGTCAAAGGAAAACCATCAGCCTGGCACAATCGTGAAGGAAAAGAAATAAGAATGTTTTCATATATGTAAAATACAACTTACAAATCTACTCATCCCAATGTAAAACTGTGTAAAAGACAAATTGTAATCTTCTGAGAAATCCAGCTTTTAGAACTCTGATTTTACCAGTTCTCTACTTTAGTTCAATAAAGAATGAATGGATGAAAAATATTTAGCATTAATTTTTTCACCAATCACAATGCCTTTCAACCTACACTCAAAATTTCTTCCTTCCTCACACCTGAGAGCTACAACTTCTCCCCATTCTCAAATGTACTATTGTCTTTACTTACAGAATCATTAAGGTTGGAAAAGGCCTCCAAGATCATCAAGCTTAACTGTTAAACAAGAGAATCATGCCTGAAGTTTTCTCCTTCCTCATTCACTGGCCACACCAGCTGTGGTTTCATTAACTCCACCCTGTTAATTGGCGACTGCCCTGCTCAGTTGGCTCTGAGTTGGCTCAGCCATCTCCATCTGTTAGCCCATCACCATAACACACCTAATACAGCCCATTTTTTTTTCCATTTGGGACCTCCAGCCCAGAAAAGTTCATCAGGACTCCCTTGTCTTCCCAGTGCACAGGTGAGAAGCAGCAGAGGCTGTTTCTTCAGCAAATGTTCATAAACCAATGGCAACAGCTCCCCCCATCAAAGCTGCTCCCAAGGAATTTGGGTAAAACCACAACAGGATAAACATTGCAAATAAAGCCTGAGTCAGTGGCACTCTGCAACAAACACAGCATCACTCACTTATAAATCAATAATGAAGGTGTAAGATGGAGGTAATTTGACCACTAAAGAGTGCAAAGAAGCCAGGAGCTGCTCCTAAATTTGCTTTTCCTCCCCTACCATCTCACAAGGGGAGGTCAGGGCAAGGCTCACTTCCTGTTCTCCAGCCATCTTTTGGAATGAACACATCGTCTGCAAATCTGGATCTCCACCTTGCTCTCAGTACCTCCAGTCAATTACAATCAGAAAAGACTCATATTCTTCCATTTGCTCCTGCTTGTCAACATTATGATCTAAGCAAAGGTCATAACGCTCCAATATCCAAAATCCAGTTAATTGATTCCCTCTGGGTATCAAATCCCCACAGCACTGTGCTTATTGCTGCATCAATCATATTGCTATTCATACCAAAGAATTAGAGGGATGTCCAAAACACTGAAATCTCTTACTCCTCCTGTCCCCAGCTTCTCCTCCGGCCATTTCTAAGCACACCAATTTTCTTGATAACACATTTGAAATTCAATTTCCCTCATAGGATTTGATTGTGCCTATAAATCTGAGCCTAGCCTCTGATCAGATACCCCAAACTGTTCAATCTTCCAAATTCCTCCCAAAATTCCTGCCAAACTCTCAGACTGCATCCATATCATAACAAAATACCACCTTGCCACCTGTTTGGGGATTAGAGCACCCAAGAACCACTGACAACTCAAATCAAATATTTTTGCATCATTCCCATTTTCTGCAAACATGTATAACATTTCTACAACTTTAATTTCACATCTAAATACATCAGCTTTAATCTATATTTCCCAGAGGGACTAACAAAAGTATGATATTCCTAACCATAAGAGTTTTGGGTTTTTTCAGTTAATAATAAATCCATTTGAATAATGAGGGACTTTCAAAACAGCCTCAGAGCCAGTTACCTGCCCAAGCAAGTGCTACAAGTTTGCTACTCACAAAAAACTCATTAAAGCACAAACAAAATGAAGACCTTTAGCATTATCTTAGACCTGAAAAAAATAGCTTCCAACAAGACTATACATTCAAACATAAACCAGGATCAATACAGTAATTTTGCTGATGAATTTCTGTGGTCAAATATAACAGCAATAAACTCTCACTGAGTTTGAGAGATGGAGGCCTGTGCATGGAGAGCTGCATCTTCAGCAATGGTGAGTTGAAGGGCCCAGCCTCTCCATCAGCAGTCCCTGACATTGATTTTCTTCTACTTAAAAGTATTTGTTCTCACTCTTAAGGTGATTCTATTTCTAATGCCATATTATTACTAAGAACTGTCCCACTAGAAGGAAATTACTGAAAACCTGGGCTCTACAAAGGGAGCAGATACAGCCAGGGAGACATGAGTTACCTTGGGAATACCTGTGGCAATCCCAACCTCCCACAAGACAGGAAAATTGAAGATACCAGCATCCTTCTTGGAAGAGCTTCAGCAGCTCAAGTTGAAAGGTGGGGATCAGTTACCCATAAGCTTTTTGTGGAGGCCAGTGGAAGGATTAAATAAATGGTAAAACATGGTTAAAATGACAACTAAGTCATCACAGCTGGGCAAACACAAAATTGGCCTCAGAGATAACCACTTTAGGCTGAGGTCAGAGGTGCCCAATCCACAGACAAAGAGGGCAGCTGTTTGGGGCTAATGCCTGTTGTTTCTGTCATGTCTTTTACACCCACACTTGTCTTTCAACTGTTTGCAAAGTGGATGAAAAATTTTGCTGAAGAAAATTTGTTTTCTGAAAAAAAAACAAGCCGAACAATCACAGAATTTTTAAATGGGAATGTTTTCTAATCACTTGGTATAAAGTATGTCAAAGAACTTTCTTTGACTAATTAGAGGTGCTCTTCAAGATGGGGTTGTGCTTCCTTACCCTGAGCAGAGCAATAGCATGAATAAATAATATTAATTGCAGGGTGGATCCAACTCCAGCTATTTTATTGCTGAGGAACTCAAACAACAAATAGTGCCAGAACATCTATCAAAGGGAAAGCCACATGAGTTCACCGAACCATCCTGTGTGCATTTATCTAACGTAAAAATTGTATGTAAATGTCTATGCAAATTAGGTGTGGCCCTCAAGCTCCTGGAAAGTTGCCAAAAAAGCCTTTGGTGTTGCAAAGTTGAGCATCCTATCTACCATATGGTGGTACCTATTAATCTCAGGAGGGAAAAGATACCAGCTCCTCATACAGATGGCACCCATCGCAGTACCTGTAAAAAGTTTGAGAATTTAGAAGTGAAAATGAGGCATTTTCGATGTTATGGAAAGCATTTGGATTTCTAAGCAGAGTTTAATAATTAATATTACAGCTTTATGATACAAAAAGTATTAATTATTATTATAAAATTATTAATTAGCCAACTTAAAATTCTTCTAGGAGGACTTCTTAACCAATGATAGAAAATTAAAATATTTCTGTAGACATGTCTTTATGAGTGGGTGTATTTAACTGGGACACATGCCCCGGGACAGAACAAATTCAATGACCTCTGAATTAATGGTTTGGGTTGAAAAGAACCTTAAAGCTCATGGACACCTTCCACGATCCCAGGGTGCTCCAAACCCTTTACAGCCTAGCCTTCCAGGGATCCAGGGGCAGCCACAGCTTCTCTGGGTATCCTGTGCCAGGGCCTTCCCACCCTCACAGGGAAGAATTTTTTCCTAAATTGAATCTTGAATCTGGGCTCAGTGTGAGCCCATTGCCCCTGTCCTGTCTCTACAGCTCTTGGGGAAGAGTCTCACTTGACTTCCTTGTAGACTTTCTTCCATGCAACTACAGAACCGAGTTAGATCAGATCTCCAGTGTCCCCTGCTGATTGCTTCTTGATGTTCATTAATAGTTCCAAGTCTCCAAAGAAACAAACTGGATTTTTTCTGAGCAAAAACCCCCAGTTTCTGAAGCATTTATTGGTTTCAGCATCATGGTTTGTGTGATTGGGCTCCCACTGCCCCACACTATGATTGATGAATGTGTCCCCAGCAGCACCACAGGACCTGGAAAATCATTGAGAGCTGGTTTGCAGCACAGGGTTGCTGCAAAGTATCTCAACTTTTCTCAGTAGTTTTGGGGCTTTCACTTCTCTGAAACAGAGTTTGGAGAGACAATTTTCACTTCTGCTATTGAGCACCCATGCCAAAGAACATTCCCGTTCTCCCATGCATACCATTAGCACAGTGTACATCTGAAAAAATGTATTTATATATCCCAGAATGTGAAGTGATGTGTAATTAGGAGTTTAGATGAGAAATTATCGTGGGGAAACAGGGCTTGGGAGTTGTATCATCTGTCGGGTGCGGCACTCACGCGGCTCCGCAAGGAAGTTGCACGAACGCCTCACGGCACTTTCCCTATTTATAAAGCACCAGAAATCCACTCGGCTGCAAGGCCCACTCAGCCAAGCTGTGGGAATATTTCATAATGAAATATTTCATCATTTGCAAGACTTTGACTCGTTGTCTGTTTACACATTGCTGGTTGATGGCGGGGTATTTATTCCCGTGGTTTCTCCTTGAGCGGTCCATGCACCGGAGCAGGTGGGAGTTTCCCTTGCTCTGGGCAGAGCATGGATCTTATGATTTGGCCCAGTGGGAGATGAGGGTGCCCAGAAAGATTGGAGTCCCAGGAAAGGAAAACAGTTAACGTGGCGTTGACAATGTGCCTTAGTTTGATACATTGCCAAACAAGATGTATAGATTTTGTGTAGTGTTGCCTGTAATCAACCTACTGTGGTATAATTAAGGGACTGGTTTAGTTCAGATATAAGAAATGAACTCTCCTTCTCAAATGCAAAATTGGTCAAGGGGTTGGTTGGCTTTTTTATTTTACTCTAGTTTATTTTTTTGCGAGTGAAGAGAACATTTGTAATTTCTGTTCTTTCTGTTGTAAATTGTGTGGCACCAAAAGTTAAAAAATATCTGGCAAGCACACATCACATATTGCACTCCCTATGATTAGTACAGGTCCATTGGTAGAATGAAATCAGCTCAAACAATGGGTAAAAATAAATCATTACTGGGTACACGAGATCTGAGATGGAAAAGGCACTAATGGTTGTTAAATGAGGTATATTGCAGAGAAGGATTATATTTTGAATGGTGTTAAAATTGCTTTGGGAGTGAATATTCTGACTAATATTATTATTTGTGTACTTGAACTCTGACGTGATGGGGTTGTACTCCTGTAAATAGTTCATAAGAACTAGAAATAGATTATCAATGTCTTTTTTTTTTCCTTTTACATTCTGAACAACAAGACAATAAACCACAGTTACAGCATATGAACTGGACTTTATCTACTTCTCTCTATGAGCCAATCAAGTCAGAAATGTTCTTAGGATTTTTTTCCATAAAAACATGTTTTTGTGTCAATGACAAAGGATTTCATAAAAAAGCATTGATCCCCAAATATAAGAGAAATGTGTCTCAGATCGAGCTGGGATTTGGGGAGAGAGGAAGGAACTTTGAGAGAAAGATCTGAGTCACAATGTGATTTACTAAATACTCACAAGAACAAGCTGGTTCAGTAGTGAGCTAAAATCTTCATCGCAGCTACATGAAGCTACAGAAGTTGGATTTTGATGATCCTTGTGGATCCCTCCCAGCTCAGGATATTCTATGGGTCTACCACTCTACAGATCTGTTTTTAATGATGCTTTCTAGTAAATCCTTGTGGCCATTGTGTAGGTGACACAATCCCAACCTCTGGGTCTTGCCATCCGTGCCACATTCTTCCCCCTCCAGGAGCTCCCGACACAAAACTCCATCCAGAAGATGCCGCAGGAGATATCATTCACTTCCTCTCCTGTCTCTTCTTCCTGCTGTTATTTGGGGGGGGGGGATTTTTTTCCACTCTTACCTTTCCAGTTGAGAAATTATTTCTAAAATGTGGCGCTTTTCTCAGCTGCAAATCTCAGTTTTGGTACTGTGCCATTGTTGAAGGCAAGCTGGCAGACTGTCAGATTGTTTTCAGTAAGTTATACCGCATTCGAAGCTAAAATGGGACCATTTATCCATGTTTGTATTTCTGGGATCGTGGTTTGTAGAAACAATTCGTTCCAGGAATGGAACTTTTGTTATCGTTTTCAGAGGAGCATTTGGCAGGATAGGCCCATGGATTAAAAAAAAAAGAAAAAAAAAAAAGAAACCTTGAAAAAAAAAAGCTGAAGAAACCCTACTGTGCTTTTTAAATTCTCCCATCTCTGAGTTATCAATAACTACAGTGAATGCTGCCCTCAAAATTTGATAAAATAGATCTTTTTCTTTGAGATCTACCTCCTCTTTTAGTACAGCTTCTCTCACACACAGGTATCAGTGAAGATTGCCTGAAATGTTCATGTGTTTTAAATCTTCTTTGAATATAAATAGTGGGGGGAAGATACAGAATCAGGCTGAGGTTGAGTAATGTTTGATGGATCCACCCTGAATGAGGGCACCCAGCAGCTCTGAAAGGCTTCAATTGGTGTATTAAGACTGGGGAAAGGATGTAATTTATCTCAGATCACAGGCTGGAAAATCACTCAGAACTCAAACTTGCTAGCAAACAGGGTCTTTTTTACTTGCCTATCAGCTAAAAGATGTTTTGTTGTCCCCCCCCCACTCCCCGAGCAGAGTGGATGAAGTTTTTCTCTAATTACTAATACATTTCACACAAAAGAAATAAAAATTCTGGGAAGTAATCTAATCACAAATTCAGATCTCATCTGATGAAAAGGACCACAAGAAGGAGAGTTTTTCCAACATTTATTTGAAATGAAATGTGCTTCAGAAATGACGCAGTTTGTTTTGACGCTTTCAAAGTGGAGCTGCTGGGGGTTTATTTTTGAAGTGAAATTTGAAAAGAAATTGATTCAGAGTAGATTAAAATATTAAAAAATTCAAAACTAATCTAAACATTTCACCTTGGTCAGCTATATCAGCTGACATCAGGTTTTAACAACAAAAAAATTCTTAGCAATTTTTACTGATCCTTTTTTTTTTTTTCCTTTTTATTCCCTATTGATTCCTATTTAAATTGAACCTTCTCAGGTTTTTACTATTTTTTTATAGTCTCACCTGGAACAGAACAAATTAATTATTTTCCCAGCTCTATCATGGATTAATGAGCTAATAAATGAATAAACTGCAGAAAATCCACAGACTGTCTCTCTTTCTTCTTTTAGCCAAATTTCACAACTTCACCTGTTAATCACTTATATTAAAGGTGCTACATATTTGGTTTCTTTTGGACTAGAAAGTTTATCCTCACTTTAAATTTTCTGGAATTTCAATGGTAGAGCCGCCTGATATCCTGAAAACCTTCAGTACAAACTTCGAGGTCTGTTAACTTTCTTTTGATGCAATATTTACACCACAAAAATGGCCAATTTTGCCTTGCACTGACAACTCTGTCACGTAATTTTCAACATTGATAGAAAAAGGAGATGATTTTACAAAGCAGTTTTGTGTCATTGTTTCTCATCAGTTATATTTCCCTGCAATTTAATGCAATCAACAAAATTTGAAAAGTTGCTTTCAATATTATGTAGCACCCTGTAATTTTTGACATAAACCTCTGTGGACCCAGGATAATTTCTAATATATCCCACCACTAACCCTTCCAGCTGGTACAGGATCCATTAATTGCTGGTGTGCCACACTTTGTTTTGTGTTTTTTAGCCAATTTTAAACCCATTAAACTCAACTTTCCACTTATTCTGTGGCTCCACATCTTAACATTAACCTCTTCTAGGAAACCCTGTCAAAGGATGTCTGAAAATGTAAGTATAGGATGTCTGCTGCATTGCCTTGTCTCTCCTGGCAGAAAAAATAATAAAGGATTCCAGAAGAACTGTCAGACCTGAGAATTTCCCTCCCCCCAAAATTAAATTTGCTTTCTCTAATCAGGCAGTGCTTGTCCCAGTGTACCTTTCATTTGATTCCTTAAAATATTAACTAGGACATTCTCCACAGTTTATGCCAGCGATATGTTCTTTCCCAATATGTCCCTGGACCAATTTTAAATAATTCCTTTATTAAATTTCACCAGCCTTCAAGGATCTGAAATTTCTAATAGAGTCTCCAATTTCCCTTCTTACTTCCTTTGGCTCTCTTAGATATATTTTGTCTGATTCTGGTATTTATCAAAATTTTTAAAAGCCTCTAATCTTCTGATAGCTGATTTGAGTGATATCTGAATGCTTTCTAATTCCTCATTTTCAAGTTCAGAAATCTGATGTCAGATTTATTCAAATGAAGTGGACAGAAATTGTCTCAGGTAATTTGACTTTTTTTGTTTCTTCTCTTAACTCTTTCTGAGAATGCTCTGGGTCTTTACCAGTGCAACAATTACTGTCAATCTTGATTACATTTAAGATGTTTTGTAGAATATTTTTAGTCTGAATTTGATTTTGCGTGCCTACACCAGATTTATGGGTTTAGAGTGATGCTCACAAACCTTGCTGGAGTTCAGGTTCTGCCAGCACTTCCACCTTTAAACCAGTGATGCTGTTGAATTAGCTGTGAAAACCAGCCACAGGCTAAAATAAGGCACTGAAAGTTCCCTCCAAAGACTTTTTGTTTGGGGTTTTTTAAGGGTTTACATTAAAAATAAGGAGGCTTTTTTTAGCACATGCTTTATTTGAAAAGAATAATAACAAAAAAAAAAAAAAAAGAAATCATAAAGGACTTTTGCAGACTATTAGTCCATAATGTGGAGCAGACTAGAGTGTGTGTGTGTGTATCTTTTTAAATGATTAACTGCAATGAGAAATTGTTAGAAAAAAGAAATTGGCAGAAGCTTTTTTTTTCAAAGAAAGGTTTAACAAGGATGGATTTTTTTTTAGAGCCCAAACAGCCTGAAAACACCAGAACCAGGACTCAAGAATCACCAGACTCATCTCATGCATGGGTTGAACATGGTGGGAGGACAGTGGCACCTTGGTCCCACAGTGTCCCAAATCCCTCCACAACCCAGGCTTGGAGAGAAGTTGTGCATCTGAATTTTACATCATGGTCCAAAGGAAATTTTATCCCTTGTGGGTGCTCTGCGCGACTTTCCTAAGATATGGGGCAACTTTTCCAGCTCAGAACTCTACTTCCAGATATTTGACAATGTATTAACATAACAGTGACAAAAGTGAGACAGGAACGAAAGAATTAGTGGTTAACAAGTGAAAGAATTCCAGGCCAGGTTGGATGAGGCTTAGAACAACCTCTAGTGGCAGCTGTCCCTGCCCATGGCAGGGGGTGGGATGAGATGAGCCTTGAGATCTTTTCCAACTCAAACCACTCTGTGATTCTAAGATTTTTCTTTTTCTAATCACTTTTTTAAAGCACTCCAGAAAATTAAATCCATTATTTTATCTGCATGTGCTTGTCATGCCTTCCCTGGTGCCATGAGCTGTGAGCAACAAACTTCTTGTAACAAACCACCCAAATCTTAGTGAGAGTTTCACAGCAGGCAACAACATGCTCTGATCCAAAACACAGTTGTGTAGCAGATTTAGGGGATCAGACCTCAGGAAAAACATCATCTCCTGACCCCTTATCTACAGCACCCCAAAGCTTAGTGCAGCTCCTGAGAAAGAGAGCTCAAAACTCCAGCCCTGATGTCTCCATGAAAAAATCTGAGTGCTGGGACTGGCCCCCTCTAACCTCCTTCCTGAGCTTTCCACATCAAATAAAGCACATTTATTAGGTGAGGGAGCTTGTTTAACAATCAGGTTACATTTGCTCGAAGTCACCTGGGAAACATAGGTTGCAGCCCTTGATACAATAAATCATTATCAGGATTTTGCACACATTGGAACACATGGGATGCTTTGCCCCACGCTGTGTTTTATACTGAAAGACCTGAGCAGTTTGCATCTGGATCTAAATTGCCTGTAGGGTTTTTTTTGGAATATTTGTAACTGCTGTTTCAAAGCATCTCTGACACGCAGCTCTCTCGTGAGCTGCTTGGGCAGCATCGAGATTTGCTTCCAAGCTGTTTAAAGGGTATGGTTTTATGAATGAGGACAAGTGATATTAACATAGGAAGAAGACACTGATATAAGGATTTAGGCACTGAAAACTGGAGGTGGTGTCACGGTGCTTCAATCATTCAAACCCGAATATCACAGATTAGGTAAAACCAGATTTATATTAAAACCAATTATTAATCTAATTCATGCTTCAATGTAAATTTCTCAAGACCACCTGAAAACCCCTCAAGTCTCAATAAATGCTGCTAATTTGAAAATGTTATGAAAATATTAAATGTATTCTTTAAAACACACACAAGGCATGGTTGTCACTTGCTGCATGAATTTGGCTGAATAGCCCTTCATGTCACAGGTAGTTTAATTTGAAATAAAAGTTTCAATTAAAGTGATAAATAATAAGGGCTTTAATAAAGAATGATAAAGACTGACAGACAAGTTTGTATTCATTACATTTTAAAGTCAGTTTATAGCATTTGGTTTATTCTTTTACCTGGGCAACCAGGAATTATAACCATAAGGACAGTCAGACTGTGTACTTTGTAAAATGTGCTGAATTCTATCATTTTTTTTGACACCCACTCCAAGTTTAGCCACAACATGTCTTTGTTCTGAGAAGAATCGCATCACACAACAGTGTTTTCAGAGAAATTTCAAGTAATAAAAGCTGTGCTCTTTAAAAAGTGACCCATCAGTGTCCATGGAGTACACAGGCATCTGCCAACTTACCCACCTAAATTATACAAATTTACACATTGGAAAGTCCAAACAGTTGAAAGCAAATCTGTTGTTGCTGCAACACTGGGATCTGTTGTTAATAGGTATGACAAAGCAGTAATAGCATCCCAGCAATTTTTGTATTTCCACTTCAAACAGCAAATCCGCCTGAATTTACCTAATACTTCAATAATCCAATTATAACACTTTACCAGCAGAAATCATCGGCGCATAAGCCTCGGAGTCAGTTAAATGAGGGCCGTGTTGAGCTGCTCACCCAAGATGCATCGCAAACTCCGGAGAGCGCGCTCCGTCGGGATCGCCAGGCTCGGCTTACGCGAGGAGAGAGCGCAAAGTCCTCACTTCAAACACAGCGCTGCCAAGCTGGTGGCAAATCCACGCTAACCAGGGCAGTGAGGATGGGGGCAACACACCAACCAATGTGGGAAAGCTCCCAGCCTTCAAATCAAACCAGAACACAACCGAATTCTCAGCCTATGCCTCGGCAGAAATGGCACGTTTTGGTGTACCCACCAGAAACCATTGATTTATGGATGAAAACCCATTTATACAAAATGCTGTGTGCTCTAAACACAAATTACTGATATTTTTCAATTCTGGAGGATTTAGTGCCCATAAGGGTTGTTTCATTTCTTTTTTCACAGCCATATCACTTCTTTTCACTCCCTTACCCCATAAATCTGCGCCCAGTGATGGCGTCCCTTGCAGATCAGTCTAACACCCTTTTCCCCCCTGAATGCAGTATTTATTTAATGGATCAAGGGAACTATCCTTCAAACAGAATGAGATATTCTATTCACAGCTAGAACGTTAATATGTCAGTAAAGTTACTTGCCTTCAAAGTAGGAGAAAATAAATCTTGAAGGCTTGGATTCGTACACGGCTGTTAATGAGCGATGATGGTGTGATTTTTCAAGGATTACGTGATCAAGTCAATTCCTTAAATTTAGACAAGAGTTGCAGTCCATATTTTAGTAATTTCAGCAGAAACACCATATGCTGCCCAGGGAAGTTGTTGGTACCTCCTCCCTGGAAGTGTTCAAGGCTCGGAGCAACCTGGTCTAGTGGAAGGGTGTCCCTGCACATGGCAGGGGTAGAATGAGATGAGCTTTCATCTCATTCCAAATCAAAACATTTCTGATTCTGTAAGACTGTGATTAAAAAATAACTTTCTGTGCATCAAAATACACCCTGCTACTCAAGAAAGGCTTACAAATGTGTGATGACTAGAAATGCCTTGTGTCAAGAGTTAGCCCTAAAAAGTAAAATTAAACCACAGATTAAATATTACCCACGGAATAAATACCACTCTACTTCCACAAACGGGTGCCTCTATTCAGATCTGAATTTTCAAGCCAATAATTGAGCTCTTTTTTTATTTTTGAGAAATATATCGTTAAATATCAACTGCAATTAATAGTGTTTTGAAAGATAGATTATTACTGTAATTTCTGCTGACATTT
Organism: Hypocryptadius cinnamomeus; assembly: GCA_013400635.1. NCBI lineage: Eukaryota > Metazoa > Chordata > Aves > Passeriformes > Zosteropidae > Hypocryptadius > Hypocryptadius cinnamomeus. The sequence continues at coordinate 17,497 of VYZP01002532.1, read as the reverse complement.
TATGTGCAGTATGTTTTTTTTTTACTAATTAAATACCGTGAACTGTTTTCTGAGGGTTAATACATTTTACAAAATTTCCGATTTATGAATAAGTCAAATTCAGGACATTTATTCGTAGTTATGTGGCAATGTAAACCAGAGATGGGATAAAAGAGGTAAACTGGACAAAAAGAAAGATAGATTTTATCTACTCCGGGTTTGGCAGTTGGCTGTGGAAAATATAATCCAGTCATAAATCTATGAACCAGCCCTGACTTTCTATTGCATTATTTTTAAAATAATTGCAGCATTTTCACATCCTCTAAAATGTGCCATAAATCCATAAAAATTATCCATATGTTATATATCTAGGAATGAATTAATTACTTTTCACTGTACTGTAAAATACAGATAAAGAAACTCTGCCCACAAAGTTAAAAATGCCTTTAATAGATGCTTTTCCATATGCATAATAAGGAATTATTGCACTGATTATCAGAAAACTGAATTTATATGACAAACAGTTAAAAAAAGGAATTTAAACTGATGCTTCTCTCTCTCTAAGAGCCCTTCTGGGTGCTAATATGTGGGAGCAGATGGAGTACAAGTTACCTGCACTGACTAACCTGGCTCAGGTTACACCTGCTGAAAAGCCCAAATCTAGTGGTACTCATCTTCTAACAACAGAACTTCGATTAAGTTCTTAAATGCAACTAAAGTAAAATGTAAAAAATATTTTTCTCATATTTTAGGACAACAGCATGAAGAGCCTCACCTGTAAGGTTCATAAACCCTTTTGGAGTGTCAGTAATGAAAACAGCACCTCTGACAGAGAAGAAAAGAAAGGAAAAGGAAAAATTACTAGGGAACTCATTTAGTTTTTTGTAGAAGCATGTAATTACTGAGGTTGGAGAAGTCCTCCAAAATCATCCAGATTTGGATTTGACCAGATAATGCCATACCCACTGAACTGTGCCACAAAGTGCCACATCTACTTGGTTTTTTTTAACACTTCCAGGGGTGGTGACTCCACCACTTCCCTGGGGAGCCTGTAGCATGGACTTTCTCAAACTCATTCATTCTTTAACTGTTAAGATATTGGATATCCCTGTCCAGTAGAATTTCAAATTATAAAAAAATAAATAAAAAGTTTTAAAAAGCAAACACAAAAATGGAGCTTGTCCAGCAAGACATTTAAAACCAAACCAAACCTGTATATTCTGCATGTCCTGTCCTTTTAACCACATATTCCTCTAGTTCCACTGCCCCTTCCCTTGCCACTGAACACTTTTGCTGCACAAATTTTCTTAAAAAGAGACCAAGTGGTGTGTGAGAAACTGCAGCTCTGAACAAGCCTGGATTTTATCAGCTGATTGTGCCAAGGTCGATGGCCAGAGCCTCCCAGGAACAGGCAAGCTCAGGGATGCAAGTCTAGGTGATCACTCACCCTCAAAAGGCACAAAAATGCTGAGGAAAGGAGAGCAGAACAGCTAAAAGCCCTACAGTTTAGACACTGAATATCTGGAGGACAGCTGGAAAAGATTTAAGGAGTGTTTCACTCTCTCTTCAAGCAAGAGGTGCCAGCAGAAAACAAACGTAACCCTTTCTCTCTATATATTTTTCGTGACAAAAGCTGATTCTCAACTTGTGGATGTTTTTAATACTTAGACAGAAAAACCAAACTCTGAAAGGATATTCAAGAAGTGTTATGAAAAGGGAAGATTGATACCTCAAAAAACAGAAGGGACAAAGTGAAATCACAAAGGAGTGGGACTGATCCAAGACTAAGAGCCAACCTCCTTCCCAGTCCTGAGGTTTCCACTAAATCTTGGATGTTGATGAAATTATGGTTGTGTCTCAAGGCAAACATTCCTAATTAATCCCTGCAAAAGGATGAAATTTTGCAAAGGAAGCACCAAGGACAGGGTGAAATGTGGAGGGTGAGTATCCCTATGGGGTTGTCAAGATTTTGAGGAACATTAAGTATAAAAAGAAAGTTCTGAGGTGAAAATGCTGCATCACAAAAAGGGCAAGATCTAGAGAAAACAGTAACGTGTCTGTTGTGACAAACAAATCACATAAAGGAAAACCCCAACATCTGAAAGGAGATACAAGCTTTTAGGAGATTTTAACAAGAGATTTTAACCAGGCATGAAGAGCTCACAGTGCGAAGAAACAGAACAAGCAGCCTCAATGCCCTCAAGAAATTATTTCAAAGAGACAGTTCAAGAGCAAAGAAACAAAACACTGATGTGTAACATTTATTAATTCTGTGCCAAGTACGTACATCCATAGGTGCTGTTCATACACAGGGCTTAACCAGAGAGTTTGGGCTGCCAAAAGCTGCCAGCACTTTTTATGAGTTTAGGATTGCACAAAGAAATGTTTAGGCAGAGCCAATGTTAAAACCTTGAGGCCTTCAGCTACAACCTAGGTGAGTATCCAGCCTCATGTAATTTGTACCTCAGCTTTACCCCAGATTTATAGCTTAAACTGGGATTTTAGAAGCTGCTGATGGCACGTGCACACTGTGCAGAGGTGACATCTCAAATTCCTTGTACACAGAGACAGACCTTAGAGTGGAAAGCACATTTGTGGAGTCAAAAGACCAGCACCTGGGTGAGAACATCCAGCAGCTCCACAAACACCTTTACCCTGATGTAATTTCACCTCTGCTAATGCTTCCACTGTGACAGGAATTCATGCAAGGTGCTCTGTGAGCAGATCCTGACATCACCATGTAAATCTTTGATTTTTCTCTACCTTGAGCCCATTTTCTTTAATGGTTTGTTTCAACAGTGCCAAGCATAGCTGTGGTCTCCTGGGTTGGGACCTTTAGGAATTTTTTCAGCACAAAGAAACACGAGCAAGTAGCTAATAGCAATCTGTCACACCTAAAATCCATCCAGCCATCGCTCTGTGGTGCAGCCCTGCCTTTTATGTGGTTTGTTAAATGTCTTGCACAGTGTGTGGCTGTTGCATAAGTAATAAATAATAATAACTAATATTTTAAATGCTTATAACTGTGACTAAACCACGAACGTGCTGACTAATACTGTCTCACTGGCTACCTCCACTGTCTGCAATCCAAATGTATTCATCTTGGCTCCTTTTGAACCTGCTCTTTCTCATCTGAAAGGAGGCAGGGCCAAATTAGATATGAGGAAAAATTGTCCCCTGTAAGGGTGCTGAGACCCTGGCAAAGGCTGCCCAGAGAAGCTGTGGCTGCCCCTGGATCCCTGGAAATGTCCAAGGCCAGGCTGGGGCTCAGAGCAACCTGGGATAGTGGAAGGTGTCCCTGCCCATGGCAAGGGGTGGGACTGGGTGACCTTTAAGTTCACTTCCAAATCAAAAAATTCTGGAATTTTATGACTCTATGATGATTCTTACAGGAGAAGTTACCAACCCAAGTGTAACACAGGAGACACACTCCTACAGTGAATGAAAAGGAAATATTATAATACTATAATTATAAAGGAAATACTATATTATATTAATAACATCTTCATATGGGCACGCATAGTTTACAACAGAACATTGTTTCCCAACAAGCCAAGCCTTTGCACATGTGATACCTCTATCTTCTCCTTCCAAAAATGTTTTGTTTACCCAAGGATTCAAATGCATGTTTCAGCTTAGACAGGAAAGAGCAGGGATGGGCATGTAGGGTGATGCTTGTATTTAATGTAGGGTGATGCTTGTATTTAATGTGCTCGTGCTTTTATCCAGTCCTATTTCATGCACCTACCATTTCTCAAGGAGCTGGGGGAGCTGCTCCTCTCTTCGTGTGCCTCCTGGGGCTGCCCTGGCTGGAGGGTGAAGCTGGTGGACTTCTGGATATGGACTGTGAGAGCACTGGAAGCAAAGGGAATTGAGGCGCGACAGTGAATTATTTACATCAGTACAAATATGAGGAAAAGTCCTTATTGGCCAACAGCTCTGGCAATCAGAAAAGAGCAGAAAAAGTGGGATGGAGGGACTCACCTTTGACTCCTGAACCATTGACAGGTCCTGAAGGATCTGCCAAGCAGCTCTGAATCTGTTGCACAGCGCCGATGCTGGCGAGGCGGGAAGGACAAGCCGTGATGAGGTTTGACACCTCTCTTTATCGCGGGTGGAACCAGGCCCCCGATTCTTAATACTAATGCTTTGGGACATTCAAAATCCACATGTGAGGCTTGGCTCTCTCCCTGCTGTTTACATCATAAAGTGACATTCTGATTCAGACTATCTCATCAAATTCATGATTTCAGAAGTTCCTCTAAACATGACTGCAGCATCACGCTAACTTTTCAATACCTCCATGTCAATACATGCCAGTTGCTTAGGGTTATTTTTTTTTCCTCTTGGAAAGGAGGTCAAAACGGCAATGCAAATATATTAGGGGGAAAAAAATGCATTCAAGTAACATTACTTGTTTCTGGAGTCAAGATGCCAGTCCATCTTTAAATCACGCAGTTGAGTATTCAATTCACAAATACAATGAGGGTACTTTTAAATTTTAACTGTCATATTCTGTTATGTGGCCTGATGTTAAGTTGCATTATGCTAGCAGTGAATGGGATAGGACAGAACATAATTCACTGCATTATAAACAGCATAACATAACTTGACAACTGGAATTTAAAAGGAGGACTTCCAGGGGTCGTAGGATCATATTGTATATGATCCTACGTATATTCCTATACATTTATAAACCCAGCAGCAAAAGAGCCAAGCAGAAAAGCTGAGCGTGTACCCATTGCCAAGAAACAAACGTTGTCTCATTTGTGGGGCATGTAAATAATTTGGGGGAGTTTTCTTTACATTTTAATTTCCCGACTGCACAGCTGCCACCTCTCTTTCCATGCTGCTTAGGGAGGCTGGTGGTGGCATCATCTGAAAACTTTCATACCTAAGCCACAGAGCAGCATCTACTTTGACTGAGGCTGTTTTGTTTGCTCTCCTGGGCTAAAATAAAGAATGAAGTAACACATTTCTTCAACATGAATATGCTAACAGCCATAAATCTGCTCCCTAGCATTACTGTAGAACAAACCATAGTAAATGTTTAAAAATGTGCTCCTAAAATAAGCCCTGACTGAGCTTTGATGTCACTTTATTTAATTCACATTGGCATTGCATACACAGTTCAGTTTACCAGAGAGGATTCATTCTTTACTGAAGCATAATTACATTATCAGATATTCAGTAGAGGCCATAAACCACAAAATGGAAATTAGATTGTCAATGGCCATTTTATACTACAAGGATTATTGTATTTTAACGTTTGTGTTGTCAACCACTGTGCTGGCAATCTAGCATGTGGACCTCAATTTTCAACATCACTCTAACCTGAATAAAATTTAAATATATGAACACCAAATTGAACAATCAATAACAATCTTTTAAGCTATATAAGCTTCTGACTGGCAGCAAACTAAGCAATAGCACAGAGACAAATCAATCAGGAAGCTCTGTTTTCCTTCCTAGCCCTATGCATTTCAGGCTGAGGGAAACTTCTTTTGGTGCATTGTTTCCCAATCTCCAATATTAAAGAAAAAAAAATTTAAAAAGTAAGCTCCAGCTTTCTCTCTCTTGCCCACTCAGATTTGTAAATGGAATTTATTGCACGCAGTGTCCTCTTATAGATTAAATTAATGTTATTGTAAAGAGGTTTAATGCTCAAAGATATTTATGACTCATGCTGAGAAAGAAGCTGTACTCAGTTATGATGATTAATATAATTTTCCCAAGTTCTCACAGATGAAATTGCTCCATGTGCATATTTTGAGTGCAAAACAGATAACCATAACTCTAAGGAAAGGCAGCCATGGTTGTGTTATTGATGCATCATTTGGAATTAGCGAGTTGCTTGTGGAGCACATGAACTGTTTTTGCTGGATTTAGTTTCTGCTTGATGGGCAACGGGAGAAGCAACACTCACATCACCCCAACCTGTGTTTGTGGTTTTGATCTTGGCATAACAAAAGTTCGAGCTTATAAAGAGTTTGTTTTTATGCTCAACCACTAATAAGACAGGCTGTGATTTAAAACTTATATCCTCTGTCCAGGATGAAAACTAAATGAGATAGGATTTGACAACTTACAGCAAGGAACTGAAGATTTACCAACTCCTCAGGCACACAGGTCAGAAAATGGTTCAGGCTCAGCATTGTTGCAGCTAAAGCCTGGAAATGGATCACACATGTCTGATCAGAAGAGCTCTCCAGCAGCTCTGCAAGGTCAGGGGAGATTAAACTGAACATTTCCCAACACAAAAAAGGTGTTGACCTGTTGGAGCAAGACCAGAGGAGGCCATGGAGAAACTCTGAGGGCTGGAGCCCCTCTGGAGCCAGGCTGGGAGAGCTGGGGGTGCTCACCTGGAGAAGGGAAGGCTCCAGGCAGAGCTCAGAGCCCCTTGCAGGGCCTGAAGGGGCTCCAGGAGAGCTGGAGAGGGACTGGGGACAAGGCATGGAGGGACAGGACCCAGGGAATGGCTCCCACTGCCAGAGGGCAGGGATGGATGGGAGATTGGGAATTGGGAATTCCTGGCTGGCAGGGTGGGGAAGCTCTGGCACAGGTTCCTCCATGGCTGTCCCTGGATCCCTGGCAGTGCCCAAGGCCAGGTTGGACAGGGCTTAGAGCAGCCTGGAATAGTGGAAGGTGTCCCTGCCCATGGCAGGGGGTGGGACTGGATGAGCTTTAAGGTCCTTTCCATCCCAAACCAGTCTGGGATTCTATGGATTCTCATTCCTTACCTTTTGGAGGGTCAGCCCTCACTAACAGCAAACATTACAAGTGTTCATTTAACAACCTCCCTGTTCTGGACTAAACTTTACTGTAATTAGACTGAAGGGCTGTGACTGTTACACACTCCAGTTCCAAACTGTGAAATTTCTTTTCAGATTTTAGCTAATCTATTTGTTGTCCTATGAGAATAGCAAACTAGAGTCTGTGTAAAAAATGGGGAAATTCTTCATATTTAACAGACCACAATAATTGAAGGCAATAATTTCTTAAAATAGAAATATGTTGATTCCTAGTATTTCACCTTCTTCTTGCATATCTTTACATTATGCCTAAGGAGCTGCTCAGGTTGCTAAGCTTCATAAATCAATGTTAAATGTAATCTGAGTTGAAACAATTTTATAATTTAGCTTTGATGATACCATAAATGTTATAGATATTAAGGACTCAATACCCTTTCTGCACAAATCACACTTCCCAACCTGAGTTAAAGAGGACAGAATTTGGTCTGAAAGCCCAGTGAACAATGCACAGCCACAAATGGACTCATAAAATCAATGCCAGACAATGAGGGGACTGATGTATATTTTAAAAAGTCATTAAAAAATGCCAGAAAAATTTTCTCCAAACTTTTCACACACTTCAGTTAAATCTCCTGCTCAAAACTTTTTTTGTCCTTTAAGTAATATTTAATATTAAAACCATCTTTGAAAGAAATGTTTCTTCAAGGAAATACAAATATATTTCTCTCTCACTTCATCACATCATTGGCCCCATGCTCCAATTTCCAGAGCCCTTTTTTGCAAACCACACACTCCAAGTTAATTGGTTTAATCTGGTTGTGGGGATTAGCTATTTTTACCTACAGTTACATAGGAAACAATTATATATGAAATATTGATTGTTCATTAACGTGGGAGATATCTCTCTTAATGTATTTTGTAAGAGTTCAGGCTCCTGGAGTATGGAAAATCTGGAGAGGTCTAGGGAATTTTAACTAGCTTTTAAAATTGTAAATGTTATTTTGAATTGCTCAACATCTGAAGTCAATATGAAGGTGTTATATATATTAAAAAAGGGCATAAAAATGCATTTAAATAAAACAGCAGTGTCACTGTACTCATACATACATGTTATAATTCTTACAGATATACCTTTCAGTTTCTAGTCAGTTAAAATGAGAGTATTTTAGTGTTTATAAAGTGTATTATCTCACTATTGGCTTGTCTGGGAGCTTGTCTGTATTTGGGGAACTTGTCCTTTTTCATTGTTCTAAATGAAAGAGTCAAATCGTTTGTGGTAAAAATTCAAATAGCAATAGGTACCATTTTCTACAATGATATCAAGTAATACAAATAGCAGTTTTAAAATTTGCTACAATCACAGCTTCAGTAATCAAAAAAACCTCTCAACTCCCAAATGAATTCAGTCCAAGGACTGAATATTAAAGCATGGAATTGCAAACCAGGTGGTTTTCAGCTCTCAGAAAGCAAGAGATGATTTTTTTTATAAAATGCATTATTTGTAGCCAGTTTAAGCACTCAAATTCATTGGTGAAGGTTGAGATCCATGTGAGGTGTCCATACCACCACTGTTGCTTCTGGAGAGGTTTTGGTCACAATGGGATTTCTGACATTTCATTAAAATACAGAAATTCCATCCTCAGTAACAAAGATTCACAAAATTTGCAAAGCCAATGTACTGTAATCATGATTTTTAAAGGAGAACATTGTGAAATGGTCAAAGTTCTCCAGGGAGAGCAGACCCATGTGAATCCATTCAGCCTAAAAAATAAGCAGTTCTGCTTTCCCAACCCCTGCCACCTTAGGTCCTAAATGCCCTTTAATCATAAACTCCCAGTCTCTCATGCTGGGAACAATGCACACTTGTTAAAAGGTTAAAAAATTATTTTTTTTAAGTCCTTTTTAAAACAGGCTGAATTTCTCCAAAAGGACACTGAAAAATATGAAAATGCATTTTCTTCCATAGTCTTGCATAACCTGATTGCTACAGAAATCCATGCAAATATCAAATTATCAGGGGTCTATACATTGCATCCAACATTTTTCTCAAGAATTACTATAGAAGATGCTAATCCAAACAAAAATTCCCAGAAATATTTCTTCACTCAACAATTTATTCCAGTTTCCATCCTCCTCCCTCTTTATGATAACTCTTGTCAGCTATCATTATAAGTGAACAACACAAAGGCTTAAAGACATACCCTCTGGTTAAAAATGAAAAAATAAAAAAAAAAAAGCCCACAGCTTTCAAGTGTGAACCGGATTAATCACACATAATAATTATACAAAGTGATAACACTTATTATAAGATCACATAAACACCGTTAAACGAACAGTGGCAGTAACCTTTAGGAAGGAAAAATAAAGCCACCAAAAATAATACAAATCAAAGTTTCTGTTGGGAAGACTTTGCTGGCTGAGGCTTCTCTGGAAGCTTTAATGAAATAAATGTGCAGCATTTCAAAGCAAATGACAGTCACAGCTGATTTACAAGCTCCATACATCTTCAAAATGCAGCATAAAAACCAGAGACAAAACAGGGGTGGGGAAAATCCATGGTTCCCAATCTCCCATCCCTCAGCACTCCTCAACAACGCACAAACCTCCTTTTCTAAGCTTGTTTTCTAGATCGTCAATGTAATTATCCAACAATTCCTACTCTCCATATTAGCAATTCTTTGTTGAGCTTCATGCAGTTCTAAACCAACACTTTCAAAGACTTTTTTTTTCTTATTGCATTAGCTGTGCCTTCAAACACATCAGCCTTTTCCTTCCAACTGCTTTGTTTCCTCTTAAGAAACTCCACTCTGTTGAAAGTTTCATTTTGATCTCACATTATCACTCATTTTTATAATTCCCACTAAGTATCTGAGGAATAGTTTCCAACAAATTCTTCATGGACAACCACACTTTTTTTTTGAAGCACAAGCAAATCTTTGTGAATTCTGGTACCAAGGAGAGGATTTGCTACTTCAAGTCACTGGGTGAGCAGAAGATTGTGAGGCACTTCCGCAGGGGCAGAAAAAAATCCATGGATTTGAGGATAATTCAGGCCAAAAACCTGTTACAGCTTTCCCATTCCAAGTCAATCAATAATAGATATTTTTAAGGGGGAAAATCACAATCTGGTTGACAGGGTGTGATCACTCAAAGGTTGGACTTCATGATCTCAGAGGTCTTTTCCAAACCAAATGCTCCTGTGATACTGCAAAGATCCAGGTCAGGCAAAGGGGGAAAGTGGGAGAGCAATATATGAGGCACAGAAGGTTAAGGAAGATGAAATGTAAGAAATTTTTCTCTACAGGCAGGTAAAAGATTAAATATCTTGCAATTTTTCAATCTCTGAATGCGTTCAAAGTGCAAGCACATAAGATTATCAAGTGTTATTGAGAAGACAGACTTAGGGTGTGGCAACGGCTATATGAAACTACATAGGGCATATGTACTTATTTTAATAAAAGCAAAATAATTAGGGATGGTAGGAAATTCTGCAGGTCATGATCAGAGGTGGTTTTAGGCAATATTCTCAGCATCACAGAGCAGAGAGAGGGCTTGAACCTGGACTGCCCAAGATCACAAGAGGTGGAATTGACGTTGGTCAAACAAGGGGTCTGAGCTGCTGACAGAGCCTCTGATGAGAAAGACAGCAATAAAATCAAAGAAATTCTCAGGGAAACCTTCACTCTGAAAAAAAAAAAATCAGGAAAAAAAGCACACCTGGCCTTGCCAAATGTCTGTACAAACATAGAACTAAAATGAAGTAGGTTTAACCTTCATATTAATTAACAATATGTAACAGCTACTACAAGAAAAATAACTGCAAATATAAGAAAGAAACAGCTTGTTCACGGATTTTTCTTCCTCTCCTCTTCCAAACAAGTGACATTTTGCTATTTGCCTATTGTCCAAGAAATTGTTTGGGATCATTAAATATATAAGGGGCTCAGATATCTATATTTTACCTTTCTGTCAAATATTTACATGTCATACCCAGGACCTCACCAAGGAGTTGTTGTGATTAGTTGCCAAGAAGCATCAAGAATCAAATAGGATTGTTAGTGTTCAAGGGTTTTCCTGTTTATTTCTACAAACATACAGGATAAACACTGTCAGGCCAAAGTAAACTATAGAGCAGACATTTTTTTCCAAAACTAATACCCTATAAAAGCCCAGGATGGTTGAAAACCACACTGCAACCAATTCATTCTGATGACTTGTACCATGCATGAAGGCTCAAGGATACTTCACAACCCAGAGACCCTGTTAATTAATTAAAGTTATAATTAAAAAGCCACCCTTGGTTTAGACCTAATGGTCAATGAAGTTCCTCCTAAACACACCAAAAACATGGCCAACATTTGGAAGTGATCAAAGTAAGCGAAATAGATATGGGATATAGTTTTATGAAACAAAACCTCTAATTCAGCTTAGATTGAAAGGAAAAAACAGCAACCCAGCACCACATATGTACAGTATTATAAAATCTGAGCCACCATGCCAGGGACTGAATTTTGAGTGACACTCAAAAGATTTTCGTGAAACTATCCATTTGTTTCAGTCATTGGAGAACTATTTAGTCACTTAACTCTCCCTGCTGAATTTCCTTCAGATGCCAATTGACAGAGAAAATTCATTCCAACTCAAGATAAATCCCTACTTCCACTGCCAAGGGTTTTCCTGCCACAGACAATTATTAGTCTTGAGGGGACTTTCTCTTTTTTCTTGAAATTTAGCTCCTTCTAAGAAACCTAGGTTCAATGAAGTACTTCATTAAACTGACAAACTGCTAAGTCTACCTTCGTGCTTTGTTCCTTCTGAAGCAAAGGTAAACATTAAATGGAGAAAACATTCATAAATAGAGATCAGTAAAGAGTTTGTGCTACAATTCAGTAGCAAAACAGGGTGAAAAAATACAATTTAGGCCAAACAAGCTCTTATTTTTGTTTTTGGATTATTTTTTAGTATTCAAAACTAAAGTACTTATTTTTAAATGGAACAAGCACAATTATATCTCCTGTCTTCCTGTTTGTTTTCTAGCATTAATTACAGCACACTGTTACCCATGAAAGTATTAGGGATTTTTGCCTCAATGGCATCACACCATTATTATGTCTCACAAAGGACAGTGTGGGTTTTACTCATTAATTTGCCAATTTGTTAATACAATGGAAAAAAAATTCTCTCAAGCCCAAATTCTGGAGGTTCATCCATTTGTTGGCTTGGGAAGGTTTGCTCCAAAAAGCAAGAGCAATGAATTGTTTTAGATGTTGCCAGAAGATGTCTTTGCAGGCCAAAGTGAGAGCCTGTGTCAGCCATGGAAAATCTCATTTTAATGTTGGTTATCACCAGGGACCGAAAGTGAGTCGGCATCACCACGGGATCCACACACCCTGCTCCCAAACCCCATCCAAGGAGGGCCCATTCTGTATCCTGCACTGCTCCAGAGTTGTCATTAATAGAAAAATTAATCTTTCCACATTTTTTTCGTAGTAGAGGAAAATTGATTAGAAATCTGAAGGAAAATACCCCTGTGGACAAGCAAGGCTTCAAGCAAAAATAGGGTTCAGTCCTAAATCCCTCATGTGCCTGGAAATCCCACTGCACTTTTCCCATCTTGGTGCTTAATAATTAGTCATTAACTCCTGTCCTGCAATGAACAGAACATACTCATCTTTCCCCCCACTTGACAAGATTGGGCTCGTGTTGATTATTTTAACAGACTAATTTAATTCAGGTTTCTGTAGTTTCTCCAGGAATTTGCCAAGCAGAAATTTATCAGATTCCATATAAATCTATGTCAGGGGGAACTTTAATGGAAATGACTACATTAAGAATTCAGGATTGGGCCCTTAATAGCTGCTATAATTTATCATCTTTTTAATATGGAGAAATCAGCAAAATGAAATATTCTAAAGATGTAAAAGTAATAACCCAATCATTTAATATGAAAGAATAACTAGACAATACTGCCCTGAAGAACTATAGATAGCCTGACAGAAAGGCACTGAATACGAAAGACAGAAAAGCATTGGTAATAATTCCAAGGAAATACTGTACTCCTGAAAAAAATACCAGTGAAAAGAAAACAAAAACAACCTGTTCCTCTACATGCTAGTCCTTTTTTTTGGAAGCCTTCAGACACAGCTCTGGGGGCATTTTGAGAAGAGAAATTGTAATCCTGACTCAGAATGTAGGAGAGAAAAGGAAGATCCTGGCCAAATGCAAAAAGAGATTAATTCCTTGGGAAAATTTGCAATTTTGATAGGTTCTGAGCAAGAAAAATGCATAAATTTGCAGTAAGTAACCATTAGCTGCATTTCATCTGTAGTCATTATAATTCCATAAAAACATGTTTTGAAGGTAATATAACCTAAATAATAACTGGGAATGAAAGCAGAAATGTATAAAAATGAGAGGCTGCCACTTCCGTCATAATATTAAAATTAAACACAAACTCTAATAAAAAGGAAAATGGTCTGGTTTACATTTGGTAAATTTACATTTTGGTTTGCATTTACCCACTGCACTGCTTCCAACGAGAGAAGTCAAATCCCTTTGAAAAGGAGGTTAACACCTGCTCCCATCTCCAGGGAAACTGAGGCAGGGAATTTTGCCTCCACCTGTCCTAGAGGGCAGAGGCAGAACAGTGCTGGAAGGGGAGCAGCCCAGGAAGGTGGATCTTGGGATGGGTTTTGGTGGGAGGGGACACAGAAATATCCTGCAGGGTTGGTGTACCCTGAATATCAGCTGGTCACTCCATCTTTGGGATTTTAGCTCAGATTTATTTCCTTTCATTGATGATTCCCAAGAAAGAAGGGAGAGCTGAGCTTCAAAGGTTGCTCATCCCTGTGGATTTGGACCAATCATGATGTTCCTGAAGCTTCTTTGCAATATAAAGACAAAAATCCCTGCCCAGCTGCTGTCAGACTCTGAGAATCTTCCAGGGACCTCCACATTTTCATTTATAAGGTGGGATCTGACCTTAAATGTCTTCACATATGAAAAAAGGTGACTTTTTCCTAGTGATTACTTACAAAACAGAAGGTGTTTTCCACTGTGCAGTGATAAAAACCTCAAGTTAAATCTATTTAAATGCAACAAAAATACCTTAAAACACAGCACAGAACAGAAATGCTTTTATGTGGTTTTGGTTTTTTTTCTTTTCTGCTATGGGAAATTACCATTTGCCTTTTTTAGTATTACATGAACTGTGATAAATTTGCCTTTATTTGCCACAGAAAAAAAGAAAAGCCCTCACCCAATTAAAAGTGTGTGTGCTGCATGCCTGCTGCTACAGGGGCAAGATGCAAACTTCCATCTGTGACTGCTGAAAAAAAAAAAAGTTAGGTAGTTATGGAGATGCTTTGCTGAACTCCAACAACAACATTTAACAATTTAGCTAACTGATAAAACTCAAAATGCTGCTAATTCCCATTTGTAATATGCTAAATTGCCTGCAACTAATTTAAACAATAAACAAGCCAGGCTGTGAGCTGTTATCTGTGGCCAGTTGAGCAAAATACTTTATTTGCCATCTCTTCATAAGCATAGATTAGCTCATAAAACCTATTCTGCAAGTGGACAGCCTGTGTGGCCTCAGAAGAGTTAAATTCTGCAGAGATTTCACCACCTGAGCTTGCCAAACTTGTCATTTTCAGATAAAATATACACATGCAAAACTTTTACTTTCAAGCTGCATGTTTTTCTTTTCTTTTTTTTCCTTTTTGGTTTTCTTCTAAAACTTAAAAGTTTCCTTTGGGTTGAGGTATTTTTAAAGGTATAATGAAAGCACAACCTTGAAACAACACCAAAAAAAAAAATAAATAAACCAGAGCATAGGATGTGCTCTGGTTGCTTCCTGCACTGCTAAAAAAAATTAGCTCAAATCCCAAGATCCATCCTCAGGAGCTTAATTGCTTCAAAGAATAGGAATCTTGTCAAATTCAGTCCAAACAAACATAATCAGTAGCTTTCAAAGCTTGTTTGACATTGAGGAGGCATAGAAAACAACCCAGGAACCAAAGAAACACACATCGACGGCCTGTCAAAATTTTTTGTCAGACATGATGCTATTATCAAGGCACATCAGGATGAAATAAAGTGACCTGGCTGACCAGGGGCTTACAAATGTCTTGGGAAGGAAGGGAAAACGGTGAATCAAAAGGTAGCTTTGTTGAACGTCCCCCCAGGCCTTCTTATTGACAGGGATGACAATGGTCCCAGGATGCACCATTATCTATGACCAGCAAGCAGACATCAAATGCTGCCGAGCTGTCTCTGTCAGAATAGAAAATGCTGCTCCAAATATACAGGGGCTTGTTACGTTTTGTTCAGCAAAGGTTTGTCAAAAGCCAGGGTCACTCTGTGTGTGCACTGCCCTGAAGGGTAATTTTAAAAGGCAAGGAGAGATGCACTTGATTCTTCAGTGTTTCTCCTGGAAGGAGACTTGGAGTCTGTGGATGACCAAAATGTTTTGAAAATCAAAGAGTGACTTAGAAAAAAAAAAAAAAAAAAGAAGGAAAACAAAGAAA
>VYZP01002530.1:0-10242 GCA_013400635.1 Hypocryptadius cinnamomeus | reverse complement strand
TATTTTGCTATGCTTGAGGGCATGGTTTGGGGTAGCTTTGGGTTTCTGAGTTTGGGATTTTTTTCTTTTTTTTTTTTTATTGAAATTTATTATACTGCCTGGTACAATAATAAATCACAGCAGTTAAAATAGTTTTTTTAAATTATATATTTCAAGCACTTTTTAAATTATAATTTTGTTCTTCAAACAGTGCTAGTCAGAACATTAGGAAAAAAATATTACTACAAGACATGCTTTGGGAAATATTTGGGATAAAGAACTGTATTTTGGTAGAGGGAAAAGGTGTTCAATGCCCTTATTACAGAAGTTTACAGATGAACTTCAGATTTAAAAAGAAAGGCCTTGAAAACTGTTTATCTACTGGAATATTTCTAAGTGTACATAATCAGTAATCCTCATTTGCCATAGCTTCAAGAGCAAGTCTTCGAGAATACACAGTGGAAACAAAACATTTTTGCTGTGGATTTTAATCACATTTTTCTGCCTTTGGTTTTTATTGACTGTGAAGATTATGCAAACTCTGTTAAGTCATTCTGTAAACTTGTTTAATTCCCTTTCAAGGAAAGGAATTTTCTACCTTCTTCCAATTTGCTGTTTATAATGGTCTTTACTGATGAAAGCTGTCATATATGCAAATCAACATAAATATTTAAAGGCTGATTCCACAACCCACAGAATTCAAATTCAATCACCTGCAACCTCAGTGATTCTGTAAGGTGAAGAAATAACAATCTAAACAGCAGATAGCTGTCAAAAGAAAAAAAAAGAACCCAATGAATTTCTTTTCTCTATTATCCTTTCCCCATTAAAAGCAATAACATGGCATATGGATACGACCCTCTATTTCAAGTCATCATATCTTCTTTATATAACAAAAAGCCCAGTGCACAGATTTATTAACATGGCCAAAATGAAAGGCGTACCTTTATCCACCAAGTGTTATCATTTTCAAATAAGACATGTCCTCTAGGGAATAAATTTGAAGGCCATTTTTTGTTTATTTTTTGGGAAGGGTTTACTTTTGAGATAAATAACCACAATACTGGATCTGTATTTTTGAAGTTAAACTTATAAAAGATGCTTATTATAATTCTAAGCAATAAAACATCTCTATTGGGCAGTATACATATTCAATAAGAATCTCCTGTTGCACATGGTATAGAATACACTGGTTACAAATAGGTCTTCAGAAGAAAATGAACAAAGTATAAAATCAGCAAGTTTACATATTCAATACATATTTCAATGTAATTTTTGGTTTATAGAATATGAATACATCTGCATCAAAGAAGACAAATCTGTAATTTCTCCATTATTAGTCATCACAAAAATTTATCACTCACTCCCAGAAAAAGATTTTTTTAAAAGTGATGCTTATTTGTGAATAAGCAGTGTCTCCACCATTGCTCCTTATATTGCTTCTTTTCCATATTTAATAGCCAAGGATGCATTTATCATTCAAATGAAAATTGAAATCTTTGTATGTAGGACCAACCTGATTTTTCTTCATTTGTCTGACTAAACTATTTTTTCATATGGGTTATGCTATCTTCTCTTTAAGATGAAGTGTATATTGAAACATTACAAAAGGGAAAAAATGCCAGTGTCCATCCTATAGATGTATACAGAAAAGCAGCCTTGGACTTCTATACAGGAAGAGCAGCAGTACAGTTTTGTAAGGACAGCAGTTAAGCATTCAGGCAGCTTGGAGAAGCTGCATAGGTACTCAGTGACATTTATGGGATGTTTATTTATTATTTGGTATACACAAACTACTTGCATGCACATCACCTTGTGAGTTTGTTCCCTATGGGGACCTACACAATGAAGTTTTTTTAGTTTCTTTTCCTGAACTAGTCCTCAATAGCTTTGTGCCAGATTCTGATCTGTGTCCATCAGACCAAGCAGCCACTCCCTGTGTCGAGATTCCTCTATGCCTCAGCTGCTGTTTGGCACAGACCTGCAGCCACGTGGGTTGTGGGAATCCTGGATATTGTGCTCCTACACCGTAATTCCTCCCGGCACAGAGGAGCCATCAGTGCAGCACATGGAAGTAAGCAGAACCTTTCCCAGGCTGAGGAATCCTTGTTATCATCCAGTCCAGGGACCACTCGCCTTAGCCAGCATTTGAACCACAACATTCACCAAGCAACTGAAGCAAGGATCCTGCAGAGTCATTCTCTGTCAACCTGCAATGCATCACCAGAAGCTTCCTGCAATCAAAGACAAGGGCTCAAGGGCAGGCTCAGTACATCAAGATCATAACTGGGTTTTTCAGTGTCTAACAAAGGGTGGCATAAATATACACATTCTGCTTCTTCTTAGACCTCCCTATAAAATCCATGGTTAGAGTTTACACACTTCACAGAAGTTATACTTAAACTGAAAATGTAATTGTTAGCACATAAAAATGAAGATTGGTTTAGATGAACATTTTGTACTGGTTACTTCTGGAACCCACAAAAGCTAATAAAATTAGAGCTATAAATATCTGAATATGAAAACTTTTCTTTGAAAAAAGAATACTCAGAACACCTCAATAAGTATAAGAATTTGCATTTCTAGCAGACCCTCTGATCATAGTATTCATACAGATTTCATTTATAATTTTAACCCCAAAATATTTTGCTATCAAAGGGTGTATTTTAGGGAACTCTCTTCTTACACTTTCTAATCTAGTTCCCCAAGCCTTCCTCACGTTGCAGCCTAAGTTGGAAATGAGGGATGCAGATTTACAGCAGATTACAACTGAGAATGTCCTCAAAGACACCAAATACAGCTCTCCAGAATATTGATAGAATATTTCTGTTGACACAAAAGCACTAAATCTGTTTTAGAATGTGTTCCAGGGAAAACATCAATTGAAAAATTGATATCAACTAGAGTTGATTAATGTACGAATTGTTTCAGAGCTGCATGCAATCCCCCAGCAATAGTTCTATTTCTTTACTTGAACCAGCTTGCCAATTATCATTATGCATAACTATGAAACTGGGACAAAATTTTGATGATGTTTACATCTTATCTAGTATGCACATAAATTCAGTCTAGTATTTAAAACAAAAAAGAAAAAAGACAAACCTGTCATTAAAGTGCCTTATGACTGGGCACAGAACAATATGTTCTGCACAGTGAAGAGGATCTTCAGGTATGTGTACCTACCCCATGACTAATCTTGATACTTGAGCCCTGCAGTTGATTGTACAAGACAAGCAGTGATGTGTGCCCACAGAAATTACAGAAATCCAGGACTGACCTTTAGATATCTGGCTCTAATATTGCAGTAGCCTTATCACCTATGCAGATTACCAACATAATCAAATCATTTTAGTACTCTTCATTCAGAGTTTGGAAGGTTCAAAGGCTAAGAGCAGAGCAGGTTGAATCTTCAAAAAACAGTGGTTACAGCTGTCAGTGTGGATACTAAAAAGTTCTTTTAAAGGGTCTTCTTATTGCTATTCAGACATGTTTATATGCATAGACTGCTGCATGCACATGTCTACAAAATGGCTAATTCTCCAGTGAACACTGCTTAATTCTTGGGAGGGTCAAACTGGATTTTAATGGTACTGCATGTTATGTTGGGAATTCTGGTTCCTGCAAGTGCATGCATGCATCTCTTCTTCTCTTTAACATTAACTTGATGTTGTAATAAATTTAATTAGACATTTTATGTAAGTTATTCCTAATCAATTTTTTTTTACCATGGTAGGTGTACAAAACTTAGGGAAATCCTAACTCTTGAACTCCAAAAGAGGGTCTACAGCTTCTGCTCTGTTCTGTAACAAATGGGATACACTGTTTTTCGTGGATAGATACATAAAGCAGTAAAACTAAACCCCTCACAGTGTAGCACATTGGCATTTTAAAATAAAAGCACTTCAGCAGGCAAATAAAAACATTCTGAATGTCTTTTTTTTTTCCACAGAAAAGTCAACATATTCCCTAGGACAAGTGAGTAAAATTAAATTTGCAGGTAGTGATTGAGTCATCTAAAGTGATCAGTTGTGACATAATGAAAAGACTTATCAAAGGTTCTTCATGTTAAATGCAAAAAGAAAAAAAAAACCTAACCCAAAAGCAAAACAGAACAAACAATAAGAAGCCCAACCCAAACCAAACAAACAAACAACAAACAAAAAAAACCAAAAACACAAAAAAACCCCCAAACCTAAACAAAAATCCCCCACAAAAACAACCAAAAAAAAAAAAAACCAACACAAAAAAATACACACACAAAAAAAAAGCTCAAACTAAAAAGCCCTAAGCCTTACAACCCAAGGCTATATAATCCACCAGAAAAACTCAAATAGAGGAAAATGCCTACATTCTGGCCATCTTTTAAAAGTTTTCTTTTCCTTCTCCATTTAGGTGCTTTTTACAGAGGACTTTTGCAAAACTTTGGTAGAGAAAAAGTAGATTCAGATGATGAGACCTTGTTTTTTACCACAGTTTTCTTTTCAAGAAATCTAATCTCACATGCAAGCATTTGCATAAATGAAGGTACTCAGTTTATTTAGTTGTAAACTGGTCAAAACAAAGCATTCATTTAGGCAGAGGAAGGAACTGGAGCATCCTTCCCAGCAAAGCCAGGCAAGTGCATACCATGGACAGCACACATGGACAAGAGTCCAGAAAACAGGGCTGAACAGGCAGAGGAACAGCCTTTAATGCTTAGAGCCTGGGTACCTCAAACCACCATCCAAGGGAGCACCTGCTTCACAATCACTAGGCCTCTACATTCATCTTCAAATTTGTACACAGCTCAGAAATAAAAAAAAAAATAAAATAAGAAAACCCACTAAACTGCTCTGGGTGAGTAAAATGCATATGAACTGAAAGTGAGAATGTAAATGGATGTAAAGGCAATAATTCTGGAACTAATGGACAAACAAGCATTGCCAAATGCAAAATAACAGAGAAATTGATCTGGGTTTACGAACTCAATTGAGGGACCAATAAAAATATTAGACTGCTGGAAAGGTACTGTCAGACATAAAGCACCTGTTTAACATTATTGCTAATTGTGGGTGAAGGAAATGGCCCCAGCAGAAATTTGTTGAAGATGATTAAATTTAATTGCAATGCTATATACAAAGTGCTACCCACTCAGTGAATTAGAATCAAAATTGCTCAAAAGTGATAGATTCCACAAAAAACAGATTTAATACAAGGCATGACCAGCAAGGCTACATGTGGCAAAAAGCACATTCCCATTTTCTAAAAGCTCCTTCTGCCTCTCGCATGTTGCAGAACTGCACAAAAAGCACCATAATAGGAACCATGAAATGAGGAAATAAGGTCACTGTAAGGTGCAGTGTGGGCTGCAGGAATGCTCATATTCTCCAGCAGAGTGGAGGCAGGAGGGTTGGTAGGAAACACACTCAGCCCACTCTGAGACACAAAGTGCCAGGAATCAGTGAGATCAGAAACAGTTAGCAGGAGTTCCTGCCCTTGGTTTGTGTAAGGCAGATTCCTCTGTAAGCCAGCTCCAAGCCTTCAGAAGAGTGCACAGAATCCCCCCTGGCAGGCAGCCACTTTTGCAGGAGGCAGCTGCCAGAGGCTTTTGGCACAGAAAAGTGAAAGTACAATTTCCATCATCTCTACCATTTTTCCCTTTTTTTTCTCTCCACAAAATTTTGTTAATGCAGTTGGGGTTTTTCTCCCCTTTCCTTCTGTAGGACTATTTATTAGAGTTGCTGGTTTATTATTGACCCCTTTAGACTCTATTTCCTAACTTAAATTTTACTTTTCATGCATTTTCCTTGTAATGCGCCAGCATACCCTTCCTCACTGCTTTCAGTGCTGTTGAGAGTGCAGTCACAGTGCTAAAGGATGCAGTCAGAAATGCACAAGTTCTCTGGTCTTCCAGTAACCACCCAGGTATATGGGTATATATCCTCCTCTAACCTGCTGTCACCTAAACCATATTTCACATTGTATGCATGCACCATGTCTAGCCTTTAAATTGCTTTCTGACAACTGTGCTTGGCACGTGTTTGCCACTGGCTGGTGGCAAACAATACTGTCACTTTATGGCAGACTTGGTTATGCCTGTGTTTCTAGCATTGATCTCAGGCACACAGAGACAGCTGCCCAGGCCATGTCCCTCCCGTTCTCTATTTACAGTCATTCAGTCCTCAGGCTCACTTAAGTTTTCAAAGTTTCCAAGTGCCTTGTGTTGTTGTCTGCTTCAGAGAGTGCTAAGGTGCTACTCAGTCCTGGCTATATTTGCTTTAGTGCTAAAACAGCTTGCTTATGGCTCAGTATCAACTAAACCGTCATTATTTTCAAGCACCTGCAATGTACTTAATTAGAACTGCTGGAGCAGCCTCTGTACATGGGGTGAGAGCTGTGCTTTTTTAAAGGTAACTCTGTGTAAAGAAAAGCCTGTCCTGCCCCCAACAACCCAAAGAACTCAGGCAGGCACTGAGTGCAATGGAACAGCTGCTTGACAGCTTTATTTGAAAACAGCTTAGAGAAGTACATGAAAAATACTGTATTCAGCTGAAGCTGCAGGGAACAACGGAAGAAAAATAATTAGCCAAGTCAGAAATTGACTAAGGCACTGGGTCTTCTGAGCCTTCTATTTCCTCCAAAATACAAAGGGATCTTTAAATACTGAGTAGTAAACAAGACTTTGTTTATATCTTATCTTTAAAAGCCACAGGAATAACAGTGTACCCTAATAACATCCTTGGCTTAGAAATGATTCAGAAGCAAGGGGGCCATCTGCTGAATTCCCAGTACCATTTTCTGCTGCATCCTGGAAGTTTCTTTAAAAGTTTTGCAGGCAAGTCCTTTTCAGTGCCAGCTTTGCCACGCTTGTGAAGCATGGCAGTAAATCTCTGAGCAGGTTGGGCTGCAGGTGAGTATGACAGCGTTATCTATCACTACTTCAAAAAATAAAACCAGTACACTGATCAATCTATTCAGGACTCAAAAATCCTGTAGACAATATCATCACTCTGAAGCGTAAGTAATATCTCTGTATCATAATGAATTTCCTTAAACAGCAATTTTCAGAGACAGAAATTTGCTTATAATATGCTCCCGAGTATAACTTTTCACATAAAATATAAAAGCTTAAAGCACAGAATCAGCTGTGCTTCAAAATGAGCAGCTTCCTTCGTTGCTTACTCTCCATTATCCTTAGTAATGTTGGCCTCATATTCAAACTCAGCATTTCCTTCCTCATGTAACTCCATCAGACTCCACTGATAAAGGATTCACTGGTGACTGCTTCTAATTCCACTCTTTCTGAATTCATCACTACTAACTTCACGATATTCACAGCTAGTTCCTTCTCCAATATGTAAAAGTGAGCAAAGACAAGGTAAAATTTTTAAAGGATTTTATGACAACATCATGACAAATTCATTACGTACCCAAAGTGTGTTATACTTGTAGCTCTACGTATCTTGTTCTCGTTGGAACTGCTACAGCTAAAGGTCTCTCTGCATACCAGGAAGAAGAACCAGAATTGTTTCTGGTACAATAATAGCAAAGTATGCTAAATAAATGCTACATAAACACCCAGACTGAAAAAAATCCTTGTTCATAAAACCATGAAATTTGATAAAGGTGTTTAAAATATTCACCACTGTTCTCATTTCTTAAAGCATAGCCTTAGGTCTACTGACATTTCATGGTCTGTTAATACACAACACTTTAAATATAGAAAGGTACACATTATCCATTAAAGGCTACGTAGACTCATGCATAAGATCACTCATAGTGTACAAACAGAAGATTGTTTAATGGTACAAATGATAAAATCAAATCTTCAAGGCTGCTTCCAATTCAACATTTTAAAAATGACTGCAAGACATAACTTGTATCTTTCAAAGTTATAATCAGGAGTGATTAAATAAAAGCACAGCACAGGGAATACAAATAAATGCCACTTGCCTAAGACTTCCTTCTTAAGTATAAGAAGAGGTCCCAAGTTTAACTTAAGAGTTGGAGAGTTTGTTTGCATTGTGTGGAGCATTTTTTAATGTTTAAAACAATTTCACTACCTCAGTCAATACTAAATCTCAATAGGCATGACTCCCACATCCATAAGGCAAAATGCTTCCAGGTGGTGTTTTTTGCTCTTCACTGTTACCAACTTTATGCACATTGATAAGGAAGAAGGATATGGTCTGGAAAGTTATAAATTTGTAGGCACATGCAAATTACTCACTGCTTTCAGTACTTAATAGCAAACTATTACCCTCTGTGCCAACTGAGCATTTATTTATCTCCTATTTATCTCTTTATTTATCTCCTAAAATCTGAACTTCGTATCAAAATATGAAAATAGCCTATATAAACCAATAGTAAATTCAAAATATTAAACACATGAAAAAGTTACAGAGCTACAATTACCCAGCATTAATAACACTTTATCATGCACCTTCACTCCCATGAGCTGACCAACACTCCCTCTCCAAAGGGCTTAGCCTATGACCTTAAAAGCCTGACTAGCTTCAAAGAGTTGCCACTAAAAAAAGGCAGAAGAAAACAAAGAAAAAAGTTTTAAAAATAAATATATGTAGAGAAATAAAATTTTTCCCTCAAGAATTCAGAATGAAAGCTAAGGATTGCTAAAATTCAGTCCTTTCTGTAGAAATGGCCCCAAAACATATAAAACAGCAACTCCTAGTAATACAAATTTAGGAAACAAGATGTTCTGTCTTAGTGAAAAGAAATATGAAGTGCCCTTGCTACTTTTTCCAAACTCTGGAAAGCTCACATGAAAGAACATTTCTATACAGTGAGAGAGATGTCAGATTAATTTTCAACTTCATAGCTTTTTGCCTTTTCCACTAAACCCTAGATGGTTGGTTTAAGACTAAGATGGCTCAATTTAAAACAAAATCCTTTTAAAAAATACACCTTTAAAGAACAAGGAACATGAATTTTCATTGGTCTTCTTCTCTGTTACTTACATATTAACAAAAATTGCTCCCACCCAGTAGCAGGACTATGACTATTTGTTAGTGGACCTGTGTTTAAAATGATGATTTGTTAGTGGAGTCAGACAAATTTATTTCATGAAGTATTTAGATGGAGAGGAGTAGTGTGCATACTCACTAGGCAGTTAAAAAGGGAAAGAAATTGGAAAGTGAAAGATTTGGAACATAATATTCAGAGGATAGTATCTTCCCAGGCTTCTCATACTACTCGACTTGAACATCAGTTGTTTAAGTTCTACTAAATCAGAAGTATTTACAACTAAGCTTGTTCCCATTTTAGATCTTTGAGATCTTTTTCCCTTTTGACCTAATTTCAAACAGAGCTCTCAGTAAATGTTGCCTGCATTTCAGGGGGTTCCACACACGAAAAGTGTGTGCTCCATGGGTCAAAGAACACAAACGCAGCTCAGCCAATGACTGATGGATGATACCTGCAGCACAGCTGCGTTACACTGCACACGACAGACGCAGCAGTACAAGGGGAGAACTTGCAAGTGCTCTATCAGAGTGCTAGTGCACAACACAGAAGGGATTTTGGAAGCATAGTGAAACATGTCATTTTTGTTCATTGGAAGTCAAGAAAGAGCAAGCAGACTTTAGTTCCTGTAAGGTATTTTGGGTGCAGGTGTGTTGCGGGGCACAACCTGGCATTGCCGAAGCTCAGGGAATCCCACCAGTGGGCTCAAGGTGTCCCTGCTACTCGTGCAAGGCAGGCTCGGCGGATGGCAGGTCCGTACCCCTCCGTATGTCACACACCGACACCCGGCACGGTGACAGGGAAAGTTCGGTGGCGACTACGGAGGCGGTTACGGTGCCACAACCACGGCGGAGAGGCAGCAGGGTATTGTCGCCGCCTGGGCACCTGCGCGGTGGCCCCCTGGCACCCGCTGCCCCCGGCAGTACAGCACTCCCGTTCGCCCCTACGAAAAGCCTTTAGCGACTCACGGACACCGTCTAGGGTAGCTCGACGGGTCTGCAGCCTCCGCAGGACCGCCCCAAACTTCACGCGTGTTCTACCTAGATGTCGGTCTAGACAGGTAGCTCACAACGCGCCTTAGACAAACCCGCAAGTGCATTTTTTGGCAGACGAATCCACGAGAACGATAGTTTCCGTTCTCCGCCGCGTCAAAACCTTGGACAAGGTACTAAACTGCGACACCTGGAGCCGACGAGGAGCCTCCCCCTTTACCAGCCTCCAACTTCTCACCAAAGCGTCAGAAATTAACCTCTCCCTGGGCACGAGCCCGAGACGCGGTCCACGGATAACCCCAGCTAAGCC
>VYZP01002524.1:0-14997 GCA_013400635.1 Hypocryptadius cinnamomeus | reverse complement strand
AGAGGAGGTATTTATTTGGAAAGAATAAACCCCCTGAAGTTAAGCACTTCTGTTCCAAGCTTCTGAAGAGATGCTTAAAAAATATGTGAGGGTGAAGTACATCAGTTATCTTGCATGCAGAACATGAAGTTCACAAAAATAGCACTGCAAGGCAAGTTGCTTCTTTCCAAAATGCCAAGTGTTGCTGTTCAACTGTTTCCCACATAGCTTTCTGTACTTTAATACATTCATATATATACATATAAATATATATAAAGCACAATTATCTGCAANAGTAAGTAATCAATTGTTCAGCATGGGGAAAGATAAGATGACATTGGCTTTATTTGCAGCATTAAGATACTCAAGATGTAGATGAGTTTATCAGAGTTCAGTCTGAGAGTTCAGTCCTGGGGACCACTGAGTCCCTCTGTTTCCTTTTTTACTTCATTACTTTAACTGGGTCCATTAACCTAAAAAGTCACTTGCACTGACAACAAGGGCAGCACCACACACAAGTAAAATTTAGGGACTAAGCAAGACAGCAGGACTAAACAGGAAAAAAAATGAAAAGAAAGTATACTAAGAATCTAAGCAGGATGTGGGCTATGCTGTCACACTAACAAAAGCAAGCTGGATAGTTCCTCAAAAATGACTTAAGGTGAATAACCACTAAGGGTGTAGGACATGCAACTATACCACATGCTCAGAGACAATTTAATATTTGTTTTCATGGACATCATTAAGTGCTAAATCAAAGTTAACCAGACCCACACGTTACTGTCATCTGGCACTCTATAAAAAACAACCCCCCCACAAACATGCTTGCACAAAGTCACTTCAGTGACTTATGGCATTCTGCAAAAGTACAGGTGGTTTGTTAAGTTACGGATTCTGAATGTTTGCAACAAACAAAGCCTTACAAATGTAAACACACCTACGTATGTCCGTAAGTAGAGATGCTTTTGCATTTATGATACATGAAATTTTGTACAGAACAGTCATGGACCAACTGGGGCAACTGCTCATTTGAAGTACAGAGATCAGAGTCAGTCTAGTTACGGCACTGATCCTCAATGCACAGCCTACGAAAAATCTCTCAAGGGTGAGATCCACACCATCACTCCTTACACAGGAAATTAACCCATTAAAAACAACAGAGGCAGCAGGGGCAGTATACCAGGATGTTGCCACCTGCATTGTAATACTTACCCAGCATCAAGGGCACACTGATCACCTCTACACTGGGCATTTCAGCAACAGATCCAACACAAGAGTAGCTACTGAGCTCTTAAGTGGTTATTATAAAAACATTTCTTTTAAAAGAGCCCAAATAAATGGGGGTACAGAAGAAGGCCGACAAAGGATTATCCAGGAGCTGGTACAAAAACAGAGCTGCTTTTTAAAATTGTGCTGGGAGTCCAAATATCCTCTTGATAAGAGATAAGCTTTGGAAAGAAGGCCGCTCCTATGAAGACTCATAGCTCATGCCACTGATTGCCCTCACCTTGTTTTAAGAACTATAAATTACATTCACAGTAACACAAAGAGTGGGCACAAGGTACAGGAACTGCTTATACAGTCTCAACAGACAAAATACTTCCCCTGCATCCAAACCACACCTACGTGTGAGGCAACACAGAAACATGGATTACATTTACTACAAAGCTTCAAATATTTAATCCTCCTATTCTTACCCACAACGAGTTGCACAGTTAGATTACAAAAGTATCACCTCCTAACTTCAGTCCTGCAACAGACAAACATACCTTTAACACATAAGTCACCTCCTAACTCCAGTCCTGCAACAGACAAACACACCTCTAACACGTAAGCAGTTGTATCCAGGCAGAAGAGTTTCATATCCTCTCAGCAGACTCAGTAACATGTGCAAGTCCATTTCTCTATGCAAGATCAAATCCTTCATGTATACAGGATTAGAAAGCAGTATTGGATTTTGTCCATTTTTTGCCTGTACTTATCCATCCCATTTGATAGGAAAAGCTACAGCCATTCAGAAGACACTAATGAAATAAACATGGAAAGATCCCTGTTGCTGCTCCCCTCCTACCTCCCCTGGTAGAGAGCTTGTGAAAGCTACACGGTAAATCCATGGAACAGCCAACAGCAGAACCACAACCTGCCACTTCCCCAGACTCCAGCTTTCAACACAAAATGGTACTTTTCATACTCCTTTATTTGCCTTCTTGCCCACCCCCACATTCACCTTGCAACACCTTTTTAAAGGGCACACATAGAGAGCAGAGAGGGAATGGACACATCCCACAAGGACTTCCAGGAGAAGCAGATGATGCAATAGGTATAAATGCTCCTGTACGACCCAGGATGTATGTGCTACCTAATGCACTCTGCTTTCCCTTCCAATCTCCTTACCTCAAGAAATGCAAGTCAAGAAATGCAAGTCAAGTATTCAGCAACTTGGATGGTTCTGTACCATAAACTACAAGTTACAACTTTAGCACCAAGTGGGCAGTATTACTTGTGTGTGCACACAAATACACATCTTTCCTATTATTCTTACCCTTAGAAGGAATTAAAGGCATTGATAGATGCTACAAAGACATCAATTGGAAGATAAAAATCATCAGCACTGGGAAAATGGTAACTTTCTTTCCTCACTTCCATATAAAGACCTCTTTATATCTTCTGATATTGTGATTTACATTTTAGTAATTTTGGGTAATGTCTTTAAGCCTTTATCTAGGAGCCTAATTCCTAACTCATGTGGCTTTGTTGTTCTGTTTATTTTAAAAAAACAACCAGAAGGTGCAACTACAGTATAACATAGAATTTGTGGCAGCAAAAATCTAAAAAAAAAAAAAAAATTGTGGCAGAGATTGGGCATAAGTCACTGAGCTGAGAAATACACCACAGTGACAGCACTGCTAGTTTCCAGTGCGACTTCCACCACTGAGCTGTGGGCCAGTAACAAATTTTCTATTGTCAACATCAAACGTGGTGCCTCTCTCCGAGCAGCTGTATGGCCCCTGCTGGAGACAACCATGTTCTCCTGCCTGGCAGGTCTCAGCCCTGCTGCCCACGCTGCCACAGATGCAACAGGTACATGGCACAGACAACATTCTTTGTGCTTCCAAGTCACACAGTATGAGCCAACAGCACTGACCTTCTCCAGGAGGGAATTCAAAAGCTTCCAGTACAAATCACAAGACACTGTTAACCGTGCTGGAAACAAGAAGTGCCATTACCTGAATACAGCACCAAGTGAGCTGTTAGGTTTTTGTATCTTCTGTGACAGGAGACAGTCTCCTTCAGCTAAGCCATTTGCATATTTTTAATTAATATGAAGCAACATTAGTATGCTCTTTGAATACTAAGGAAACACTAAACAGAAAAAGACTCACAAGGCCTTTTTTTAACCTTTAAGTATTGATTTAATTTGTCAGTATTCTATCATATGATGCTGAAGAGTATAAAGTAGCTGAATTTCTCCTTTATGAAAATCACATCCCAAAACTGGAAATGACAATGCAAACAAGAGATGTAGCCACACCAAGACAGAGATACACAGGATATTAGTACACATTCATTACATACACATTCATTAAATATTGTTTAATGATTCCTTCTGTAGAAAATAGTTTAAATGAAGAACAAAGCTTCCAGATTTATCATTCAAATAAAGCCAACTCCTGCCCCAAAGAGCTAAAAAATAATACTTAAAAAAAATCTTATAGCTGAGATGTGGAGGGCATGGTTCCAAAAAATAAGATACCAGCTTCAGTGAAAGGCTCAGATGCACCTACATAGGAAACAACCAGACATCCAAATGCCAGGTAGAAACCCAAATAAACATGGTGACAGCTTTATCCACGTATCAGCAGTCCCATTCTACACCAGTTCTCTGCCTCACCTCTGCGTCATGATATAAGTGTTCAGAACTATTTTGCCACAACATGAACTAGGAACACTTTCAGCCTCCTCATTTTGCCTGACCATCAGTCCCCTAACAGCCTGATTTAATTTGAGAACTTCAGAGAATAAAAGCCTTTATCACAGGCACCAGTAATAAAGGGAGGTTTCATTTTGGACCCAATTCAAACTCTGTTGAAGCCAGAAAAAATCTCTCAACAAGTTTCAATTGTCTTTCAACTGTCTCCAAAACAGCCAAATGTGATGTAACTAATTAATGATCCTGTATTCTCAGCATCTACAGCCAGGGTTAGTCAGAACCACCTTAAACATCCAGCAAGATCATTCAGAGACAGTGCTTGATCTGACTGCATTTACTTTACTGGATGGCAAGTGTGCAGATGTTACCAGCTCCTAAACACGCAGCTAGGAATCCAGGAACATTTTAATAAATTTTGCACTCAACTAAGCAGTAGATACATCAACACCTACCTGGATTTTCTACAGCATCACTGAACAACTGCACGTACCCAGGTCCTTTTAAAAGCTTGGCTTTGAGCATTTCTCCTGCTTACTTTAAGTATTTTAAAGATACTTTTACCAGGCTTAAATTCAAAATGAAGCTTTTTTCTGTCTCCTTGGGTGAAATGCAATATTTATGCACACACTCAGAGGCACAGGCATGTAAAAAACATACAGTGAGAGAGAATCACAGAATTAACCCCTGACAAATCACCTGTGACTTGAAGGGGGGAACCTCATAAATGATTCAAGAGCAATTGCAGTCTGCTTGCAGGCAGAATGCTTCAAAACCTTCCAGAAGTGCAAAGCAGTATCTGCAGTAATAGTATTTTCCAAAATGCTCAGAAACATGGTAAGAAGCAGCAAACTATAATGTGTGAAGACACAGGTAAAGTGGAGACAGCAAGAGAAGCAGGACACAGTTTAGCTTTCACAAAGTAGCTGTCACTTGAAATCATGTGCCATTTCCACATATAGACTCTCCCCAAATATGTTTCTTTCCCTGTCTTTAACAACAGGTGTTGAGGCTTATCATTTTTCTGATAGGTGAAAAAACCTGCATTATCTGCCAACCGAACCAGCATGGACAAACCTTTACATCCACCTAGATCCTGCTGGGAAACCGTAACTGAAATTTAACTCTGTTGGTCCAATTAAAAGGAAATCTAATGCACATCAGAGGTTTTTCAGATGTTAACAGTCCCACATGCAACTGAAATGAGTGTGCTTCTCTTTGCCTGCAACTCCTAACCTTCTGGCAAGTAAACCCTCTCTCAGTGACCTCTATCTCTGACTCCTTTCCAGCCCAGGACTGGTTAATTACCTTTCCCTTTTCCTGTTATTTATGCTACAGTAGAAACCTCAAGCTGGGTCAGCCCTTTTGCAAGAAGCAGAAAATTATTTCAGTGTAAAGCTCTTTGTCGCAGAATACAACAGACAGAAGAGCAGAAAGTCAAATCAGTGGCCTAAGAAGTAAAAAGGCTTTAAGTTCCAAGTTGAAGAACAAACCATTAGCAGGACCATAACCCAGCATCTCCTGGTGGGCTCACTACAGTTGCTACACTGCTCTGCTCAGTTCCTAACACACAGCTTATGTGCCTTTTTAGCAAATCCACTGCAGGTATCATATTTTTCTTACATTATCAAAGAGGGGTCTTTGCAGCATCTTCATCCTTGCCACAACACACAGTTACTCTCATTCATTTCCATTTCATCCTTCTCTGACCTTACCTTGGACACTACCTCCTTTCTAGTTCGAGGCACTGGAGGAAGACAGGGGAAAAGCATGAAAACGAAGTGAGTCAGCAGTTTCTGAGAAGCACACAAGCATTAGTCAGAGCTGATCAGGGTACTCACCAGACTCAGATGTGAATAAGCCCAAGACCACCAAACAACAGACTGGTGAGCCAACTTTCCCAAACACCTCAAAATGAATCACTGGGCAAGGCGACCCCACAGATAAAGCACTTCAGGAAAAAAACACATTCTCATCTGCCACATACCAGTGCTGAAAGACAACAAAGCACACAGGGTACTGTTCTGCCACATTTCTACTTCCCTTACAAAATGGCCACTGCATTTAGTACAGCTGAATCAAACACACCTGATGAGACAGTTGCCTTGACTGGTATAATGTTCTCCCTAATAAGCAAGGCCCACAGTTGCAAAAGCTTTTCCTGAGTACAGTACATGCACAGTTGCACTCCTGCTCCCTTATCAGGACACACTGACAGCAGTACTAGTGATGATATTAGTTAGGGAAGTGGTGCTCCACATCATGCAGGGAAAATTTGAATTCTTAAAATTTAAGACCAAATTACTAATACAGGGTCTAAGGGCCACAAGCGCTCATGTGCAACACAGGAATAGTATCTTGCTACTCTCAGCACAGCTGTGTTTGTACCCCTGCAAAATGAGATTTTAAGGGGTATTGCTCCCAGTCTTCACCTTCCAGCAATAAAATCAAGGGTATACATCAAAAAAACAATCCACTCCTTTCAGCAGGGCAGAGTACAGCTGAAAGATTCTCATCCATCATCTGCAAGAGACCCCTTCTACAAAACTCCTGTCTGTTATGGTACAGTAAGTCCATTAAACTGTGAGTGATGTACAACCATCACTCCAGGAGAGCACACCTCACTCGAGAGAGATGAACACTGCTTCAGCGCCTCTGCATTTGCGCTGGACAAAACAAGATTTACTGTAAAAACAACCTCCAAACCAAAATGACACCGACTGAGTGTCAAGAAACACAGTTAATTACCGTACTCTGGGCACAGCATTCTCTGTTCTGTAACTCTGAGCAAGTGCTAACCTCTCTGTACAATTTCTCCACCCCTAAAACATGTTACTTCCACCTTGTTGTGAGGCACTTACTAAAATCTGTTAAAGTACTTGCCAACAACACAACTAAACTTTACTTAAGAGCAACATTAATCCATAAGCAGCTTGCAGTATGTTCTCTCTTCTCTGCAGGCTTCCCAATATATTCTTCCACATGAAACCTGGCCCTGTCATCCATAAAACACAGTTAAAAGTTTCATTTTTCGATACAGCTTATTCAGGCATTGTTAATGTAAAACATTAATAGGGAAGACGAAAGCTACACATAATATTTACACAAATTTCTAAAGTGAACAAATATGTGTTTCAATCCATAGTGTTTGGAAAACCACAGCATTGTATCAGATACAAGCAGCTAGAGAAAGAAAATGACAGCAAACATTTAGAGCACATAAACTATTCTACTAATCCATGCAGTCAGTCTTTACATAGAAGTAGTCCTGGCATATATATACAGACCCCTATGTCTACACCAATCTTATCCTTCACGTGACAAGTTCAAGAAAAAAAAAAGCTGCAAATTTCAGCTTAAGTTGTTTCACAACAGTTTCTCTACTCCAGCAGTTTTTAATTCTTTTGCTACTCACTCTAGTGTGAAGTCATTATCAGTACAAGCTGAGGCTACAATCGCCTGGTACAACTTCCTGGGCCGGAGGCATCACTGTTTTTAAATGTATGCTTGGGTTTTTTTGTTTGAGAGTTTCTGGCATCCTTCTACCTTGTTGTAAAGCATTTTCAGTTTTCATGTAGCAGCAAGGTTGCTCTCTCCCACACAAGCACCTGCATAAGGTACATAATTCTTAGATGTCTGCACAGGGACCTAAAACACGACTTTTAGAAATGTGTAACAAAGATAAGGACCAGAAGCCTTGGTGTGACATTGTTGAAACAGACTCTTCCGTGGGTTGTCTTTTCAGCCATTCGAGTGAGTGCTCACTTGTTGAAATAAACGCTAAAAAGCATTACTTGTTATTTAAATAATGTTCACGACATGGTATCAGCCAACACACCTTAACTCAGTTCGCGGCCATTATTTAATTCGGCTTAAACATCTTTATGAACAGACGCCCATAGGTGAAAGCCAGAGCTCCTACAACACGTGAGCACGTCACCAGGGAGGCAGACTGCCCCTCTCCCCGCCTCAGCTCACGGACTCCGGGGTACGACGGACGGAACAGCCGCCACCACCGACCCGCGCCCGAGCCCGCCCGCTCCGGACCCCGCCGGGGCACGCCGCGCCCGCTGGCTGCGGANAGGGCGGCCCGGCACCTGCGGAGCGCGGAGGGCGCCAGGGGGAAAGCACGTACCTGGCGCCGGCGGGCCTGGGCACGCGTGCCGCGCTGGGGCGACGGGAGCGGGCGGCGGCCGAGCCGCACCGGCTGCCACTACTTTGCACGCGGCGGGAGCGGGCGGGCAGCTCGGGCGGGGCCGCCAGGCTCCACCCGCCGGGCGGCTCCACTCCGGGAACAGGGCCCCCCTCGCCTTCCCTTCCCGCCGTCAGCATGTCACTTCCTCCGGGGGCGGTGGGAAGGGGACCCCTCCCCGCACCGGCCTCGCCCGCCCTTCGGGGCGCCGCCGGAGCGGAGAAGGAGAGCTCCTGGTGCTGCGCCGCGGCTGAGGAAGGGCCGGGGACTCCGAGGAGGGAAGGGGAGCCGGGGAATCAGCGGCCCGGGGGAAGGGGCGCGGCGTAGCGCCCGTCCCCTGCGTGTCGCCGGCAGTGATCGGAGCTGACTGCTCGTCATCCCTCACTGGGGCAAACGCGGGGTGATGCTCACCTGTGACTATCTGACCCTTCAAGTAGAAACCGGGCAACAAAAAGGAACTCCACGGCCTGGATGCTGTGGAAAAAGATAAATGCCGTGGCAGCCATCCAAGCACCGAGTACCCTGACACACAGTATTCACTCTGTGCGACAGCGCAAACATTTGCTACCAGGCTCTGATTGTGGGGCAGCTTCCGTGAATAGAGAACAGCAGGAACTGAGTCTAATATAAACACCCAAAGCATTGGAAGGTGATGGTGACTGGGATGACATATCGCTGGGACAGCACTGTCAGCTGCTGGGTGCCTGGTTATGGCAGGGCTGGAGGGCTCCCAAGGCTGGGGCTGGCAGGGGATGGGCTGGATAGAGCAAAGCCCTGTTACAGTCCCGGTCCATACCGGTCACGTAGAATCCCTGTTTACTTTCAATGTAAGATGAACACAAATTAAACACTTGTCATGGTTTACCTCCAGTCAGCAACTACTGGCTAGGAATCAGTTGGTGTCTGCTGAGCACTCTACCGTGCATCACTTGTTTTCCCGGGGTTTTAGTTGTCTCTCCTTTTCATTAAGTTTATCATTATTGTTGCAATTATCATTAGTACTATTGCTCTTAGGGAGCAGCAATAGCAAGGCTGCTGCTCAAGGGAGGAAAAGCCTGGAGCTGAGGGTTGCCACGCCACGGGCAGTGTACTCACTGCTCAGAGCACTTGGCCACAATACCCAAGCAGAGTGCAGCTGCGCTGATGGTCCTAGACAAGATGAAGCAATGAAACAGGTCTAAAGATTGTACAAAGAGCAGCAGAAGATAAGGCCACAGCTGGAAACAGAGCTACAGTAGGGTTGGGAAACGAGGCAGGAAAACAAACAAAACACGTATGTATCTACTAGAAAGCTCTGACAGGGACTAAAGGCCCAGACCTGGGCTTAAATGGAGCTCTGGCCCCTGGGCTGTACGTGTCCCAGGTGAGGCTGGTCAGGGCTATCAAGATGTAACTATGCCATCAGTGCCCTGACAGGTTCCTGCTGATGGGGTGTGTTGAGTGTACTGTTCAGGAGGTCAAGATTTAGTCACCTTCTTCCCATTTGGTCATGGAGGAGTTCAGTCTAGCTCACTGACCAGTGGTCTAGCTGCTGAACTGCTATGTGGTGAGAGATTGGTAAAGGGAGTTTCTCCAGCCATATTTTAAAAGTCTGACCCTGTGGCTGCATTTTGAAAAAGGGCTAATTCCAGGCACAGGGAAAAAAATTAAAATCCATGAATGAGGTAATTAATTACGGAGAATGCCTGGGTTTGTAGCACAGCCATGTCCAAAGCATCCCCAACCACCTACCTGAAGCAGCTTTGTGAACTACACATACAGATTCTTGGGATATTACTCCAAGGTATCTTACTCAGCATCTAGGTAATATCCTGAGAGCCAAGACTCCAAAAATCAGGCACTCTGATGCTGAGTGTGATAGTTTCTCAACATGTTTTACTTAGTTTTCCTTGAAACCAAACCTTCTGCATCTGGTTATCTATATGTTCTGATTTTCTGTGAAGCCATAATAAGAATCTGTCTTCTTGCTTTCTTTAGTGTTAAGCTGCAGCTGAATGCAATAGGCTTTATGGATGCTTTACACCTGAGAAAACTTTCCACTGGAGAGGCAAATTCTCATTTTGACACAGTACATCTATTTTTCAAATGACTAACCAGGAACATATGAATAATAAACCCCTCATATTTAAGTTGGGGATTAAAAGGTAAGTCTTATGAAGTTGTTAGCTATCAGGGTAATGACTGAGACTGAAAAGCACATAATAAAAAAATGCTTCTAAGCTAAGAGCAGGCCTTGTGATGTTCTCACTGAGTATTTTCTAGGTGATGGAAGAAGGAGGATAAAAAGGAATCAGATTCTCTTTCTGTAAGCTCTGCCGTCCAGAGCACTGAATGGAGTGTGTCTCAGATTTGGCATTCTTTGCACTGAGTGCTTGGTTTGCACCCTCAGTGCAGTTTCTTTTCCTTGTTGCTGGTGGGTATGCAAATACTTTATTTGCATTGGGCAAGATTGAAGAGTTTAATCAGGAACTTACACCAGGCAATGATGCCTCCCAGCTATCCATCACTGTGTGAAACGGGTGATTTTCAGTGAGTTTCCCTGTAAGAAATAAACATAACAAAAACGTGATAACAACAACAATAACAAACCAAAAGCACAAAAACAACCCCCAAACCTCCCTCATCCCCTCCAATCCCACTGGGCAAAGCATGCACTCCAGTATGTGAGGAAGCCAGGTATCTGTCATGGCTGAAGCAAAATTAACTGCTTGCTGGTTCTCACAGCTGGACCCCAACCCTGCTCACCACATGCACTTTTAAATGACTTGTGAATTTGACTTCAGAAATTTTATTGCAGGCAAAAGCTTGTCTGTCCTGGAAAGTTCTGCAGTGCTACTTATGCCAGCCTAGAGAAAAGAGCACCCCTGCTTCTGATGCTGCAAAACTGATAGGGTGGATATTAACATGGGATATACTGGGATACACTGCCATGAGCAGCTGGACTCAAAAGGTCCAGTTTGCTCTTGTTGCATGTCTTATGGTTAGAATCTCCAATATCTAATAAGGTGTGGGTTATAAAAGGCTCGTTTCCTTCATTTAAAAGCATTCATAATGGTCCTCTTCTGTGTAGACTGAGTGTAATAAAGGCTGAACTGCAGGCTGTCCCTCATGCCAGCAATAACAGGAAGTCTTTCCTGTACTTGGCTTATCCGTCTTTATGAAAACTGTGGGAAAGTAATTGTGTCTGAGATCTCTGCTGCTTTTTGGGGATTGATTAAAATCAGCTAACAAGGTCAGGCAGGAATTATAGTAAGGATTGATGTGTATAGTATGACTGCATAATCCTTTCCCACTAGGAAACCACATGAAAATATCTATACATAGGTTAATATAGGCTGACAGTTTATTAAACTGTGGAAATCAAAACTGATGCAATGCATTATAGTAATGCTAGAAGTCATAATGCAGATGCAGGTGTACCAGTTTAAATAGGCCAATGGGGGAGTGGTGTTGAAAATCACACCCACTCCCTGTGTAATTAATTTTTCTGGGCAAGCTTTTCTAGTGTGGACTAACCCCAACTGTGACACCTGCCATCTTCTCCTCTACCTCAGCTATGCAGTGGAACCACTGGTTTTATAAAGAAACTCCCACTTCCCCTCAAAGAAGCCACACAGTACTCACGAATGGAAGCATCCTGTTAAAACTAAACCCTATGGCCTCAGTTAATTTTAGAATAGACTCATTCTTTAACTGAATAGGCATTAGCAAAAGAGCTGTGTGAGACGAGTTACAGGAATTTAAGCTCCAGACTGTCCATTTTGACCATTTACAAAGTCTAGTCTGTACAGAAAGAATACTGAGATGCGAAAACCCATTTCTTTGAACATGTTTATTCTTTTAGCATGCTTTATTTTCTGCAACAAGTGTATGATTAATCAGTTATGTAAATTCTTAACAATTTTTAAGGAATACAATTCCTTTAGTAAATACCAAGGATCCTACCATACAAAATGTTTCCCAAATACTCTTTTCAGAATTACGCCAAATATTTTCCTATCTGCTGTCATCCACAAAATACTCCTTACACATGTGTAAATATTATTTCTGTAGCTGTTTTAAGTATTCAACTTGAGTCTACCTATGAGGAGGAGACGATCCTTTGTTTCTCTTTATAGATGTATCTACTACAAATGTCACAGATTTGTTTTTCTCGTTTTCTTAAAACTTGATTAAAGTGAAGACTTCTGCATGGACCACTTTGGGCTGAAACTTCATGACTCAGGTGACTGGCTTTAGATATACCTACATGTACAGGTGACAGAGGTGGCAGATGTTCTAGACACACACAGACATGCATGCACACACATTCACACACATACAAACACCTGCCCCATGGCAGGAGGAAATCTTGCAGCTCTGATTAAGTGTGGTTCAGAGTGTGACAAAACGGTGAGGGCTTCAGTGGCACCTTGGAAATGCAGAGATGCAACATCTGTTACTGGCATGGTCATGAGTGCACGTGGGTGGAATTCCTCTCACATCCTAGAGGGAAGATCTCTTTGGAGCTGCAAAGGTAAGGGTTGTTTAGAGGGTACTCAGCAAACTGCAGAAAAGCCCAGGTAAAGAACTGTAGAAGAAAAATCTTGGTCTGAATATGTGGAAGCTGGAGTAGCACAGACCCTGTAAAAAGAAATGCTGTTTATGCATAACTGTTTACATCAAGGAAGCACAGCACCTTGTCTGCTCTCCAGGTCTTCAAGGGCAATACCTAATTTGCATATGTATTTACAGAGACATTTACAGTCAGAAACAAATCACACAATTATTCTTGTTGCTTGCATATGTACATTTCCTCACCTAGAAGAGGAAATAACTACTTCAGTATGATGAGAACAAGCCTGCTTTATGCCACAGTAGTGTGTAGAGATGAGCTGTGTGAGCCTGCCATTTCGAGCTTTGCACAAATTCACATAAAATGGCAATCCCTGCAATGTGGGGTCTTCTTGATCTAGCTTGTAATTAATTCTGCAGCAGTGTCCTCACCCTGTGAATGGCTGTATCCTCACCCCACCCATAAAAGACAGCAGCTTTAAGCCACATTTAGAGCATTCATCTTCATTCTGCCAGGTAACAACTCTAGTTCTGTTGTCAAATTTACATTGAAGTTACTGTTTGATTATCTGTTCAATCACACAGAATTGGAAAGGTCATTTAAAAAACCTTGAAGAAGAGCCAGGAAAAAGACTCATCCTTATACATTGCTCACTGAAGAACACATTACCTGTGGCATATCCTCTCACCAACCCCATACCACGCTGTCCATACTGG
Source organism: Hypocryptadius cinnamomeus (assembly GCA_013400635.1). Lineage (NCBI taxonomy): Eukaryota > Metazoa > Chordata > Aves > Passeriformes > Zosteropidae > Hypocryptadius > Hypocryptadius cinnamomeus. Next base: position 1,627 of record VYZP01002524.1, on the reverse strand, counting down.
AAATACAAGACAGGACTCAACTCTTGTCTTACCAGCTGTAGCTGTCTTCACCCCATATTCTGCTACATGCTATTTCTGTAAAGACAGCTTTATCTGAAAGGAAAAAAAGAGCTATATCCCAAGAAGGGTCTACTTTCCAAGAAAATTATGGGAAAATTGTGGGATTATGGTTTGAGTGCTAGGAAATAATCACTAAGCAACAGTCTTTGTATAGGGTCTTCATATGGATAATAGATGTAATTTTTTCAATTTCTGTGTAATCTTATGTATTTGAAGAGCCGTTTTGGGTCAATTTTTAATTGGTATACTTTAGTAGAGTCTGCTAATGATTCATAAAGATCCTACACTTTAGAGACATTGTGTGAAGTATGGTTATTGGTCACAGAAGGGTTAAATTTAGTAGTACACCTTATAGACTAATCCTCTGTGTCAGCAAATTCGACTCCTCAAAAATTGAGCTAAGTGACATTCTGTACTGTTGCTTTCTTTCTCATAATGAGCCACTGGTTGATGAAATAGATTTTTAAATAAAAAAGGCATTAGCTAAAAGCTAATTGGGTAAAAGCTGGATACTCACAGTTTTTGTAAATGTCTGTTACACACATTAAGGAATGAAAAAATTCGAAACATCATTTTTGGTACTAAATTGCAGAAAGAGATTGCATGATACTTGCTAACAGGAAACACAAACAGTGTTAGCAGCTCAGGACTTAGAGAAAATGAGTAAAAGAGCCAGGTAAGATCTTGCACTGGTTTTGTCTTGGGCTGTCAGATATTTGTGATGTGAAAAACACAAGTCAAAAAATACAGTACACTACAGACTGCTTTATCCCACTAAATGGAGCAAATCTGTGTGCTGTGAAAATAGTACAGGACACTGTATTTCCTTTAATTTCTTCCTGTTGACCTTTCTTCCCCAATGAAGTGATGGTTTAGGGAACCTATGTATTTCCAGTGTCCCAAGAGGTCTTAGCTCTTAATTCTCTATAATTTGGCCTGATCTTGCTCCCAGTGGCATTTCCTTGATTTCAGTAAATGCAGACACAGCTTCAGAACTGGCTCCTGAATAAGGATACTGTATTAAGAAAATTACTAACTTCCAGAGAAAAGGAAAATAGTTCCTGAATCTAAAAATCTTGAGTATGGAAACTTTAGAACAGAAGTGTTTTTACATAAAATAGTTGAAAATCTCTGGCTTCTACTAATCATTTACCTGTGAATACTAATCATAGTGTTTCATACATGTTTGGTTCCAGTTCTATATCATGTTGTGCTATCCCACAGCCTGTTCACGGGGCAAAATTTAAAGGATTTGCCAGGGATCTAAGAAAGGGATGTAATCCAGGGATACATTTTGGTAGAAGCAAACTAGGTAATGCTGTCACACCACTTCAGAGGCTCTCTATAACCATTATCAGACACAAAAGATCAGGCCATTTCTGTAAGAGCTTGCTTTTGCCTCCAGCTGCTCTCATGTGATATCTGTGTTCTTGTCCATCTCAGTCCTAAGTGTGGGTGGCTTCCAGCACAAATCCCAGCAGCCCCCAGGAGTGTTTCCGTGTAAGGGCCCTGGTTCTCTGTGTATGCTAGAAATCAGCCTTTCCATCATTTTGGTTTGTGTTGGAAG
>VYZP01002522.1:0-22740 GCA_013400635.1 Hypocryptadius cinnamomeus | reverse complement strand
GGGGTGGTTTATTTTGAGGAAAACCCATTTCCCTTAATGCCACAAAAGGCAGTAGCACAATGTTTCCAAAACACAGCTACCTCAGACAATCCTCATGGTGGACAGAAAGTCTGTGCTAAGGAATCATCTGCCACTGGACTAATTGTAATCAGAGTTTTAGACAAGCAAAGGATATATGTGTAACAACTGTACTGGTTTGCACTGAGCAGTGGGAATCAACACCAGGTATAGCATGAACAGCAACCCTGGGGCTCCCACTGAACACTTCTAGACAAGCAACTCTCATGGAAAACAAATGTCCCTTCACAAGCTCAGATGATTAAACACCAAGATAAATCTGCTTACAGGATAGAGTTTGTAATTGTATCCACAGGGCTTACACTTGTCACTGCCACAGCTGGAGATCTGACTCCACAGTGAGAACAAGAGAACACCAATATTGGCCAACCGCACGAAGACACACCTGGAAGAAAGGCAAAACCTAACTCCAAATGTGCCAAAACCCAGCCATTTAGCACTGGGCTCACCTTGTACAGGAGTCCAAGGAAGCCTTAAAACACAGAAGGGTCATGCAGACCTTTTACAGGGCAGCCAGCCAGATAATAAACACATTTCTTTCCTTAGCAATAGTTAAAATTGATTTTGACCTTCCCAGCTTTAGGCTACAGTCCCTTGTTTCTTTTCTCAATAGTGTTCCTAGATCAGTCATTTCAGTTGTAGATGCTGCAACAGGTTGCAATTCCCTCGGGTACAGTTCTGTGTGCAGCATTTCCATTTCATGTAGCTTCAGGCCTTCTGAAGCACTTGGCCAAATCACAAATACAAAGCATGGACTTGCAGAGTTCAGGTGCTTCAACCCAGAGCTTACTGCCTTAAGCTACCAAACACCAGCTCTTACGCTGAAGTATCTTTCACCCCAAAACTTTTAACTTCTGCCTCGAGCAAAGCTCTGCTTCAGTCACTGTACACTCGCTTTTGCTCATTCAGGGAACTGCTGTATGCAAAGCAATGAATCCACAGCTCTGCAGCCACAAGTTCTCTACTGACTATTTATTCAGGTTGAAGATGTCCAGACCACACAGCTAAATGGGACCAAGAAAAAAACTTGGACACTGAGATGATTGCACTGCACTGTCATCAAAACACATTGTTCCCAGATTTAAAGTTTCCAACTAAACATTGGCCAAACAATGCCTCCTTGGTTTCCAGTGCCAACTTCTCTGCTTCTTGACGTTTCAATGTTTACAATACATACAGCCTACCAAGAACAAGTTGTTGAAACATCCAAGGCCATAATAAAAACATCTTTACCTCAAGAGTGTCAGCTTGATTTCAAAGGCTGGTGTATAGTCTTCAAATTTGATCAGAAATGCAAAGATCAGAGGACCGATGAAGTTGGCCAGTGTGATCACCATGGAAGGCAAATACTGCACTAAGAGATTAACCTGGGAGTTTGCATTGCCAATGTCCTGCAGGAGAAGAGGTGAGACAAACACAATGCTTAGAGAAACACACCTTCCTGAGCATGCTGTCTCCAGCTACACACCAGCCTGCCTTGTCCAGGATCCAGGCAGCATTTTTTACTCCATTTTCATCCTCCACTGATATTTGCATTGGGAATAGGAATCAACAGTGGGTGTAACAAGAATGGCAAACCCGGGGCTGATTCTGAATACCCCCAGACAAGCAAGTTTCATTGAAAACAAATCTATGTTCTTTATACGAGCCTGATCACTGCTATCTCTGCAGTTTGCTGCTACACATCCTTGCTTTCTCCTGCTTGTTTCACCAGGATCTTCCTCCCCCTCAAGGGAAGAGTATTTCTGTACTTCCTCAAAGCTTCTGTTTAAAGAGGTTCAACTCACCAAGGTTTGTGTCTGACTGTTGCTAACCAGCACCAAGACTACCAGGTTTTACAGCTATTCCAAGTGGAGACACTTTTCAATTTATTCTTACTGGTGCCAAGCAACTCCCCTGACTTTGCTACCATCCTGACAAGCTCCTCTAACTGCTCATTAAGACAAGGTCAATATATCAACCCTTCTACTTAAAGCCCACAGTAAGTGAAGCTATTCTTGAAGTTGTTCAGTGTTGTCCTCTTCTCTGCCCTCAAACAATACCTCTGACACATAAACTCATTTAGCCCCCATTTCCTGCTTCTGTCCCTGCAATCCTGGCAGTTTACAGAAGTTCAGAATTAGGTCCACCATGAGCACAACTTTCCTTGTAAACAGCTAAGTCCATTACACCAGGAACTTACACAAGGGAGAGAAAATTGTGGTTCCCATTTCTACCAGACTAATCAAACCCTGGGGTCCTACAGAGAAGTCAATTCCTTTTGTGAAGCTGTCATGACCAGAAGCTTGTTTGCTCTGTTCTGCTTCTGAACCATTCTTTCCATCTGCTTGTCCTGCCAGAGGTGAAACCAACTCAGCCTGATTCTTTCTGCTAGTGATGCAAGAACCTTTGCTTCTGAAAACTGCTCTGTGATCAAAGCCTTCCTGTTTCCCCACACAGGGTAACTCAGGCCACAAGAAAGATCACAATCTTCACTCTGCCTTCCCCTGAAGTGCATTTTTGCAGCTGACAGGGAACCAGATCACGTGAAACTGATCATGATGAAGTTTGATTTAACCAGGTCAGTTCTCCCAGCCAGTTCACTGTACAGACCCAGCAGATCACAGTGAGGTGAGCACAGTTACAAGGGAAGGGTAGTGAGGGCTGCTCTTCTTGTCAGCTCCAAGGCACTCAACACTGAAGCCTCTGCAGCAATGGGAGACATTACTGGGGAGGCTTTTTTGGCACATGGTTCTTGATCTTTTCTGCTTCCATCTACTAAAAAAAATTTAAGTCTGTAGAGAGCATTTTCAGATCCCTGCATGAAAGGTGCTATATTAAGATACTTCACTCTTTCACAATAGTTCCTCTTGCTGTAATCACCAGCCTTCACCAAATCTGTCCTAGTGTCATTTCTTATACTCACATTGGAGTTTTCTTGAGAGAAGACAGTTACTCTATAAATTGAGTAAAAACATCCTGATAAAATGGCAATGACAATTATATTTATAACTATTCTCAGAGAGTAGATGCGTAGCTTTTCTCCCATTCTCCTCTCAGCTATTTTTTGCTTCAGTTTTTCTTCCTGCAAGTCCATCTACAAAGAAAAAAGAGATGCATTTTTTTTTGCTGCAGCATACAACACTTAACATTCCATGTCTTCTACCCCCAAGAAGTGCAAATCTGTAGCCTGTTCTAGGAGAGTCACTCCAGTGCCTGCCCAACCACACAGAACAGAGTGTCTTTTCTTTGACAAAACAGGTCCATGCAGGAATGGAAGCCCCTGTGTGCTCAGCCTCCTCAAGCTGAGGGCTCTGTAGCAAAGACAAGTGTCCTGTAATCCTCTTCTCTCTACTGTATCAGTAACACATTTCCTTGAGGCCAGACAGTTTGCCTGTGTGTTGAGAGAGACTGATCTCAGCTTGAAACTAAACTCTGAAATGGGTAAACCAGTCACTCATCTCATTACTTCTGCAGGTAAGTAACCAGCCCTCACCATTATGGCTCAAAATTCCTTCTACTCTTTGTGAAGGAAAACTGGGGGATGGCACTGAAAGAAGGAAGTACAGTCTTGAGCAGCTTGTCATGTAAACTTGGTGTATTTCACCTTCACTGAGATGAAAATACAGTATCTCCTGTGAAGGCAAATTAGCCTGGGCAAACCCACATAACACCCATATGAGTGTGTTTTCTGAGGACTTATGTCCATCAAACATTAATATTAAGGGGCTAGTTCTTCTAAGATGTGTGTTCTGGAGGCAAAAGTGTAGCAAGTGAAGGAGGTTCTGATTCTATGATGAAAATAGATGACTGTGAACTTCACTAGAGTAGAAAGCAACTCACTGTAATTTATGAAATCTGTAAGTACCACTTTGTGGTTTGAAGTGGAAGCATCTTCTCAAAGGTAATTTTTTCACTACACAAATCTCTGCTTCCAGTGTACAGAGAGCAAAAAGAAGGTCCTTGTTTTACCAAAAGAGCCTTTCAGACTCTTTTCAGAGCTTTATGATTTGGGAAATCTATAGCTGCATCAGCATTTTGTATGTGCATATGTGCCAAAGACACCTAGTGGGAATTTTTCAGTATCTTGTTACTGCAACAATAGTCTCAAACAGTACAAAGAGCACCATCTGAATTTTATTTCTCCCCAAACTACTTCTTACTGCACTGCATGCTTAAACCCCAGAACACTCCAACTGATCCCTGCGGGGTTTTGCCTGCAGCTGGGACAGATTTTCCTGTTGGACTATGCAGAAACTAACACAGGAAGCAGGACTGGAGTGTGAGGAAGAGGCAGATAAGCAGCTAACAGGCTGGCGTCAGTCCCCAGTGGATGGGGGAAGGGCCGACAACATCCGTGCCAATCCTTCTCACGTTGCACGACTCCAGCTACCTAGAAAGCATGCGAGAGGATGTGGGCTGCACCCCCAAAACAAGCAACTTCAATCCTTCTTAACTTTATTCCCTTATCTGCAAAATTGCACACATCTCTTTTTTAGCCATCTAAGCTGTATGTAACCATAATCACAAAAAGGCAGAAGTTACTCACCTGGAGCTCATACTGCAAGCTGCGATGTTTCAGCCGGGCTGCATTTGGATCTGTAATGCAGAAGTCCCAGCCTGCAAAGACTTTGTTACAGTAACTCTGAAATGGATCTGCATCATGCACTAAGTTGTGCTTAAAACCTTCCACAGACCTAGAGAAAAATTTGTGAGAAGATGTATTTTATGCACAGGAAAAACACACAAAAGCAACGTGGCTGATCAAAGACTAAATGACCCCCTCCGTGAGCAAACCTTTGCTTAGTACCAGCCAGTGTCTGGGACTCTTTCAGTGTGAGATTCTGCAGCAGCTCACCCTGAGTGATACAGGTTATTCCCACCTGCACTTCACCACAGTCACACCTGCTCACCTCACCCAGACCCAGGAAAGGAAACTGAGATGGCTAAATAAAACTCAATCAAAAACCCCTAAAAAAATCCTACAACAAATTCAGTATAGTTGAGGGGCTTTTACTTATAGGTATGCATATATATGAAAAACTGATACTTCAAATTGTTTTCTTTTTCCCAAGCACTCCAAAGGCTACTGCGGCAATGCATCCTCAGGCAAAAGACTGCCCATTTCCACACAAACAGCTCTAGAAAACAGTATGCTCCCTTCAAGCACAAATACAATCTAAAGTGTGCAACAAGTAACAGTAAATAAACAACACCAACATCTTTACCTCTTTATTATCCACAGGAAACTTAAGGCAAGGTAGGCAAATGTAGCCAGCAGGTATGCAAGTGGCAAGTGGTACCTCATGATACTGATCCATACAGCATCTACTGAGTAATAGCCATAAAACAAAATTGTCACTTCAAGGAATCCCTGTGAAAATGAAGTTGAAACAGAATTTGTAACAGCAGCAACAACTGCCCCATAAAATCCAACACAGCATTAAGCAAGTAAATTTTGTAAATTTAAAATTAGGGCCCCCAGCAAGCTACAAGTCTGTAGCTTCTAAATACTGCCATTGCATCTACCAAACTGTAGTGCAGGCACTGTGTGCTTAAAATCCCTTCCCTCTCCAATCAAAGAGCTGCAGGACACAGACACTGGGACCCTACACAGAGAGCACAATAGGCAGTGTGCTCCAGAGTAATAAGGGGTAGCAGCTGGGGAGGAGAGGCACAGGCTGCAGCACGTGGCCAGCCAGGCCTTGTGGTCACTCAGTAAAAAACAGTTTGAGAATTGCCCTTCTCAGAGATAACATACCCCAGTGATGTGTATGCCTTACCGTTTTTTCAAAATTATCAAAGCTTCATTCCACAAGTAATTTTTTAAAAATTTTAAATGCTACATGAGACACTTAATTAAAAAAAAACCCAACTAATTACTTACAGTGCCACTGAGCAAATCTTTGAGGTAAGTATAGAAGTAAACCAGTCCCTTATTACCACTAGGTTCATAAGTTGTGCAGATATCATCTGTCAAAAGAAAGGCATGAAAAGTCACTCAAATGGTAGTGCCTACTGAACTGCAAGATCACGTTAATTCAAAGATGCCACACTCTTAAAAAGAGGCTTTCCTTTTTTTCTGGGAGGTGGAGAGGAAGCTGATGGAAAGGGGGAATCTTACAACAGCTGTACATAGAGAAGATGTTTACCTATGTCCTTTGGAGAAATGTAAGCAGTGGTACTGTTGAACAGTTCATATGTAGAAATTATAGTGGGAAGAGTAACAAAACTGAACATCAGGATAAAAATTATAAAGTTCAGCAGGACCAGAAAGCGCAGGAAGGAGAAGTAGGACTGGATGCCAGTACCAAATTTCCCTGGGAATAAAAGAAACATGTGCCAATAATTAAGATGATAAAACCATTGAAAATACAGAGAGAGCAGATTATAAAATCAGTTTCACTGAACTGAAGAAACATTGTTAAAGCTAGTTTTAAGAATTACGGACTTTTAGCAATATAACTGAGATGCAGGTTGGACATATTAATAATTTTTTCCAATATATTTCCTTCTACCATATCATGGATTTTACATTCAGCAATAATAAGGGAAGAAAGTAACTTCTTAAACACATGTAGTCATATCTGAAACTATGCTCACACAGACAAAACTGCCCATAACAGAAGCAACTTTCCAGAGGAGAAATGGACATCAGACAAGAAATACCTTCTATGCTGTGAATATCATGTCGCCAAAGCATCAGGTAAGATGACAAGCCCTTGACTTCACTGAGTGTTTTTTTCAATGATTTACTGCTAGTTGTTCTCCACTTCTTCCATCTGGATAAATGTTCTGTTTCAGCCTGCTGAGAGTCCCTAAGAATCCAGAAATAAAGCTACTGAGCACAAGAAATAATTTTTCACTCCATGTAACAGGGCTTAGCAGGATGGAGCCTGCCCACAGCCTTCAGGGGTATAGCTACAGACACACAAGCTCTCCCCATCTGATCTTGCTGGTAAGGGCATCATCAAATAGGGCAAGCTGTCTTATGAAAAACACTCACCTCTCTTGGAGAAAAAACAAACAAACAAACATAAAACCAACAAAACAAACCAAAATTGACAACAATAGCTTTTTGAAAAATTTGCTGCAAAGTGCCAATTCAATAAATCTGAGAAAATATTTTTTGCCAACACCACTGTTCTATTAACAAGCTGCAAACAAACACTGAGAATGTGCCACTGTCTGTAATTTTTAACCGCTCATTTATGGATTTTCATACTATATGAGTACATTTGCATTTTAAAAATTGTTGCCCGGTCAGCAACAGCATCAAGGAGAATTCTGAGTGGCTCAGAGTTCTCATTTTGTTGTTTCTTTTAAGAAACCTTAAAACCAGACAAAACTTCACAGAAACATATCTTGAAAATGGACTTGTATGCAGCAAATTCTTTTCCAGCCTCTGATGCCACTGAAGAAGGGCAGCAGTTAAGTAAGTACCCACGAGGACACGATGCCACGGTACCAAGGTCTCAGTTTTAAAAGACTTGTAGTCAACCCTAGTCGTGTGCCCAAGGGATGCACTGCCATGTGTGCTCTGTGTTACCTATTTCCTCATGGCTGGAGCATTTTGGGAGGAAGTCAAATTAAACCTATACAAACAATCAATCAGGCAGCAGATGACCTCAGCTTTAAGAGAAAATACAACTCCTCTCAAGAGATTTCATTCTATGGAAACTACAGGCTGCAGTTTGCAGTGTTTTAACTCTGCAGAACTGTCTGGCCCGTGCTGGGTTTGCATTGTAAATAGAAGCGTGGGCTGCGCATTCATCTGAGTTACAGAAGTTGAGTGTTCTGCTCTCAGGACGTTTGTGCCAAGCACTTTGTGTTGGCAGCTGCTGCACAAATGCAGATCACCAATCTGTAGAAGCGCCAAGAAGCCCCACCAGAATCTCTCAGTGCTAACACGTGTAAACAAGCCTGGGACATTGCAACTCCACTTCTCCCTCCAGTTCCCTTTTCTTGAAGAGCTGAACTTTAGATACCCAACTTCAAATAAAAATTCAAGGTATCGAGCACTTTCCTTTACCCTGACCTAGATCTTCTACTGTTTCTCATGTACAGGCTATAGAGTGAAACTCCAGGGTCAGGCTGTTTGCCACTGCTCTTGCAATAGAGTAGCTCTTGTTCTCCCTGGAGTACCAGACATTAATTGTACTTCCACCTCTCTTCTGGTTCATAACTAGAACTACAGTGTACCTGATTTAAAGGTGCAGCTGTTGTCTGACAGTGCAAAACCACATCCTGTATCCTCTGTTCTCAATGCAGCTTTCAGCCCAGCAGTGAGACATGAGACAACAAGCACTGAAATTCAGGCGGGGCAAAGCAAGGTCTTTACAATCCCTCCCTTCGGGGGGTTACCACCAGGGGGGCAGGAACAGCCCACAGGAAAGAGTCATTTTAAAAGGAATGGGGCGGGGAAGAAGATAAAAAGAAGCAAAGGTCCTGGGAAGCTTCCTATCAACCGTACAGAGCCACAGCAGAAAGAGAGCATTGCGTTGTGTAAGAGCAGCTAAGCAAACTCAAGAGCAGCAGCACTCGCATAGCAGAGGGGGGGAGGTGTGTGTTCGTGCAGATAACTCGCAGTGACCCTTGAAAGCACAAAACCCTGATAAAAAAAAAAAAAGTACCAAAGCCCCCAAACGAAAAACAGTGAGAAACGCATTTGTTTGCTACAGGTAATTCCCAGTTTTGACTAATTTCTTCCAATTCAACCTACTTCTGCCCCCAGTCAGCGACTCCCTCGTGCCAGCCAAGAGCACTCGGGCACCTTCTTGTCAGAATCACATGCCACAGGATGAAACAGACACAGTCAAACCCAGTTCTCCTTCACCCTTCCAGCGCACCTGGGTTGTGTTTAGGAAAAAGTCATTAAAAAAACCAAACCAAGGAAGAAACGCGTGAAATTAACCTTGTTCTCCTCTTCTCTGCCATGCACATCGGTTGCTCTCTGGCAGGGCGATCAGCTATCTCCTGCGGCAGCGCCCGGGCCGCGTCCTCGCGGCTGCCGGCCATGCCCAGCAGGGCCGGCCGGCGTTCCTGGGTGCCCCCACGGCGCCTCCGCGCCGGCTGGCAGCTGGGAAGCTCCTGCAGGAAATCCACAGGTGCGGCNGGCGGGGTGAGGCTGCCCCGGGGCCGCCTTCCCCCGGCCCACGCCCGCCGGGGGCGCCCGCAGCCAACAGGATCGCATTTTGGGACATCAGCGTCTTTCTGTTCCTCTTACCCCAGGCTTGTTTTAAACTTTCCATGAAGATACACGGCANGCTGCCGGCCATGCCCAGCAGGGCCGGCCGGCGTTCCTGGGTGCCCCCACGGCGCCTCCGCGCCGGCTGGCAGCTGGGAAGCTCCTGCAGGAAATCCACAGGTGCGGCGCCGTGCGGCTCCTCGGCAAGGAGAGAGAACCCTGCGAGGGAGAGACAGGCGCTGCGGGTCGGGGGTCGCGGCACCAGGGCAGCCGGGACCCCGCAGCGCCGCGAGGGGCGAGGCGAGGGCAGCGCCGCTCCGCTNCCTCTCCGCTACAAGGGGCTCACGCACCCCAGGTGCGGGGCTGGGGGTGTTCTGGCTGCTGGGCATCTCTCACGGACGTTTGGCTTGGAAATAACTTTAGTTTCAATGTCTTCCGCCAGTATTAACTGCCCGTGCTGGTGTTGGATGCTGTAAAAGCTTACAAACTCCGATACTTCAGCTCTCATTAGGTCACAAGCCCCAGCTCACAGATGCTTACGTGACTGGTACCCGTGGCGCAGGCTGCAGTGGAAACAGCACATCTTTACTCTTGAATGTGAAAACTTGGTGTGAACTGGAGCAAGTAAAGTCAGTAGACGCTGAACCTTTTTTCCGATCTGAGAGCGAGGGTGGGTTTTGTGTGAATTTCTAGTAGACATCTCAGAGAGACTTATTTCTTGGAACAATTCTTGCCTTTTGTGTGAAAATAACAGCCTGTGTGACAAATAAAGAAATGAAACTTCCAGAAGTCTCAAAAGCCTTACGTGGAGGGGAAAAAAATTATTTCTAACCTTTCTTACTTTATGCTACTGATAGTTAAAAGCGAACCAGATTTTTCTGAACATTCTTCATGCACTTTCCGCAGTAGTTTTAAAAACAAGTCATTATTAGACTTCAGAATGCTGAATCAGACACAAATGAGCATGTTTCTTCTTTTAGCTGTGTGTCAGCAGCTCAGGTGTATGATTTTCAAATTGCTTTTCTAGCAATAATCTATGTAGATTATCTGTTTTCATAATAAAACCATAAAATGTTGTTGATAAAAATAAAAGTTCTCAAAGTAATTTAAATGTACATGTTTGTAATCTGTGTTGCCAGCAGAGGTGAAAGGTATATCTTAAGGGGAATTGTTGTGAAATTCAGAGACATGGAATTAAAGCACAGCAACTTCCTTATTGCACTGAATGACTTAAAAAACCAACAAAGAAACAGACTGTGGAGGAGTTCTTGCCTTCGTGCTGGCAGGTTTATCTTTGGCAATTGGACTTGATGATCTCAAAGGTTTCTTCCAGCCTTGATGGTTCTATGATTCTCTAACGAATATGGATTTTTAGCCATTTTTGATGAGAACAACCTATAACTTGCCCTCATCCTTCTATAAGTCAGTCTGGAGGCCTATTACTTTTTTCCCTTCTCCTTTTCAGAGATTTCAGAGACTGGGATGGTTTTTGCCAGGTGGGATTTTTTGTATAGCAAAGGCTGATGCTGTGAGTGTCAGCAGGATCGGGGTGTTGGTGACAGAGCTGGACACCTCAGTGATACACATTTGCACAGGTGATTGTGGTTCCTTGGTTGAGTGCCACATTCCATGGGATTCATTTGAACAACTCCCAGCTGATCATTCTGAAAAACTCAGGGGATGGAAAATAAAACCCCTCAGCAGCATTCCTGAAAAATAATTTAGTGTAGTTGAGCATTCATGCTGAGCGTGTGATTCATGTGCTGGATAAGAATGTGCAGTTGTACCCACTGTTACTGGTGCCTTGAAGCCACCCAAGCATGGGCTGTCTTTGTGTGGCCCTAAATAGAAATATTTATGGGGTAAAGTTGCCCTGGGGTGTCATCTGGGGTGGCAGTTTCACTTTTTATTTATGTTTCTTTTTTTACCATAAAGAATACAAAGAGGAAAGGTGAACAATACACTTGAGGTTAATTAGATTGTTTCTGAAACTCTGTGTTCTAGAGAAGTATTGTATTAATGATCCCATGAGAACAAATTTAAATAAACATTGGAGGAATTGAAACAAGATTGACTTCCCCAGGAATTTTGTGAGAACATTCTCTAACGTTATTTTTTTCAGTTGAGAAAGCTTTTATGACACTTGGAAATGTTTCAATGAATTTTATAGATCACAGTAATCCCAGGTGGAAAAACAGGAAGACAGACATGCTGAGGAGGAGAGAATGGATGATTCTACCAGAGCACAACAGTCACATGCAGGGAATGCAGTAAGTTTCACCTGTATGTCATTTGTCCAGTGTTCCTTATCCACAAAAGCAGCAGCTCTCAGTCTGTGCTGGGCATGGAAGCCAGTGCCATGTTCTGTTTCCCAGGATGCTGGAGATAGGTCTGTCACATTTAGTAACACCATCCATTTCCAGGATAATTTTTCTTTTGTATGGTTCCTCTTCCTAATGCCACAGCTCAAAAATGCTTCTAAGCATTCAAGGAAGTTCTGAGTGATTGCTTTAAGTTTGGGGGATCTCATATTTGACTACCCTGGTAGCTTGTGCTGTGGCCTGTGCATCGTGCAGGCAGCTCTGGGGCAGTGCAGGAGATCTGCAGACAGGTCCTCTGCAGCCATGCCAGGAATGTTGCTTAGGGCAAAACCTAATCTTAAAGCAGCTTTAGAAAACTTCACTTAAGTCTATGTAGAATGTGTCTAATACAGGACAAACACGTCCTGAACTGAGTTCAGGAGCTGGAAAAGCACTAGTCATTTGGTAAAAGTCAGCAGTTACACCAGCACAACTTCTCAACAGAGAGCGGATTGATTTATTTATTACTAGTTCCCTGCTGGCATTAATCCAAAAGCTGACAGGGATATTTTTCATCTGTTTGTATTTTTAGTCTTGCTGACCAGAGAAGTTACTTAGGAATGGCTGGTAGAAGTTTTAAGATGTGTGGTTTTCTGAGGAGATAAAATATGCCAAAATGGCATAAGATGCTATATCAACACAGAAGCAGCTGGGGGTCTTTAATCTATACATTAGCAAAAAGAAAAAAAGGTAGGCCACAGGTCTGGGACAGCAGAGCCAGTCTTTTCCTTACCCTGTTTGCTGCTTTGTCTGTGCCCACTCCAGTGGTGGCTATTTGGCTCTTTGTTCAGTTTGAGGATGCTCCTGCTCCAAAGCACTGGCCTTTGGGAAGGGCCCTGGGAGCACCTGGCAGTGCCTGCAGTGTGCTGGGTGTGCTGGGGTATCCCTGATGCAGTGGAGTGAGTGAAGGTGAGGCAGGCATCCCTGCTAAGCTGCTGTGGGACAGAAATTCATGTCAGAGGCACCACCCCAGCACTTTGTCGGCTTCTCTGTGTTGCACCCTGCCTGATGCTCAGCTGGAGCTTTGTCCAGTCTGTAGTTTTTCATACCTTTGCATGAAATGGGTAGAAGAAGAGAAAGGAGAAAGGCAAGAAAAATAAGTATCTCTGTGTCAGACTAAATGAGAAGCTCCTTCTGGTGCATACAGAGTACAGGAAGGGCTGGTATTAAACTCCCTGTCCAGGAACTGTGGATTATGCTAGAGAGAATATGCTAGAGTTCACTAGAATGAACTAATTTTTCACCTTTAGAAGAGCCTTCCTTTAATTCAAGTAAAAATATATGAGGAAAGATTGTTCCTTCGCTCTACAAATGATTAATCCAGGGATAAAGAAAATGCATCCTGTGTCTGAAACTGTCTGAAACTGTTTCTCTCTGTCCTTTTATTGTGGTGTTGTTGCTCTCCCAGGCCAAAAGAAAGCATTTTTAAATTTGTGGGAGAAGGAGAGTGAACGTCTTGGAGCTCATACAAAAACATAGCAATGTGTTGCAGGTAGGTAACAGCAAAGAACTTAGCGGAGTTGTTTTTCTGTCTCTTGAGCTGTACGAGCACGACCTCAGCTCCCTTTATCCGGGGGAGCGTTTCCGCGCACAACCCGTTCNGGCACCTGGAGCGGGAGAGCGGGAGCCGGGCAGCCTCTCCCGGCAGCCGGCCAGGGAGCGAGGTAAGCGGCCGCGATGGGCAGCTCCGGGGCTCTGCGTCCCGGGAAAGCTGGCAGGGCCGGGGGCAGCAGCGGGCAGCGCTAGCGGCAGGGGCCGCGGCACCGCGGGGCGGGGGNAGGGTCCGCGGCACGGCGGGGCGGGAGGGCGGATTCTCCGCGCAGAGGAGCGGGAGGAGCCACCGCAGCCCCGGCAGGTGGCTGCCGCTTACAAACGGCCGCTGCTCATTTAGAGTGATGGGACCGTAAGGGTCGGGCTGCGGGCATGTCGGGGGTGTGCTCGGCTTCTGCTCGCTGCAAGGGGAATAACCGCCCAGGACTTGGTGTCAGCCCTGCCGCACGAACGGCACCTCACAGCTTTATCGCCCCGTCGGTCACATCCGAGCTTCCTCTGCCTTCAGCTGGAAGGGCTGGGAGAACCAGCCACACTTCCTTGAGGTGTGTGTTTAGCCAGTGTGTCGATTAGCCGGTGTGTCACTCTTCTCTCTGAGGTGTGGCACCAGCCTGGCTGGGATCACGGCCTGGAGCGTGGCATTTCACTTCGGTGTAGGTTGTGTGTTAGTGTCTGCTAGCTAGTGAATGGATGTGGCGCTGTATTTTCCAAGTAGCAGGCTGTGAGCTTTTTGTGTTACAATAGGTAACGGGAATTTGTGTTAAATAGGTGGGGAAAATCTCTGGCTTCAGTGTTCGTGTTCTTTGTGGTCCTTCACTCTGTCACTCCCTCAAAACACATGAATTTACTATTTAACCTACAAAAGCTGAAGCGTTTCTATGCAGAATACTTAATGTACATCTAAAAGCTAAATCTTCATGTCCTGGATTTTATTGCTAAGCCGCTGTTATTAGTAATGCTCTGTTAGTAAAGCAAACCTGCAAGCAGTGGCACTGCACGGGAGCTGCGCTGACTTCTGCTTCCCCTGCCTGAGTGTCACCACGGTCCCCTCTGCCAGCCCTGCCACCCGCGGCAGCCCGGTCCTGCTCCGTGTGGCAGAAGCAGCCGGTCAGTGGCTCCAGAGCCACGTCCAAGGTGCGACAGACAGTTCAGGTGTGGGTGAGTGTCCGTCCCTCCCGTGCGACACAGCCCTAGAGCAGGATGAGGGGAACAGCACGCTGATAAGGAATGCAATTGAAACGGCACTTCTGCTGGGCTGATATGTCCATACTCCACCCAAAGCAATTAATCTCTAACTTGAGGTTTGTTTTTCTAGGTTTGGGTTTAGTCTTTTGGTGCTTTTTATGTTTTCTTCGCTGTTTTTTCCCCCAAAGTAAGTTTGTCAGGAGGACATTTACCCTGGAAAGTGATAAAGTGCTGAGGTGGTGTGGTATGGCTGCATGGGCAGGTATAAGAGGAACTGGAACTTTTCAGTGGTGTCCTCTTCACATGTTGGTGAAAAAGTCTCTAATTGCCACTTGTATAGTCCACAGGGTGTGTATGTTCATTGTAGAATACACCCTTAACATGCTGGTAGGCTACATTGGATTTTAATGGAGCTGCATTTTGTCTGGAAAATTAAAAAGTATTCAGTTTATGTGAAATTGTCAAAAAATTTGAAAACTGCATATAAGGATGTTGACAAAAGCAGTTCTCTTCTTTTGACTGGCTCCCCCTAATATTGTTCTAGTTTCTATGTATTCCCAATATTTTGATAGATAAACTTTTTGTTTTCCGTCAGGGAAATGCTGCTTGTTAAATGCTGCTTGTGCAAATAGTAACAGGACAACAATATTCATAACAGGAAGTTAAGCCAGAAATTATAAACAGAACAATGTCCTTTTTCAGTCCAAGATCCTTGAGTGTATGCAAACCCCTGTTTATTATCAAAAATGATCATATGTGTAGTATTTATAAGCTTTTCCACTTGAACTGGTGAATGCTACGCCTGTAACTGATACTGCTCATTAAAGTACAATTTGCAGGCTGCAAGTGGAGAGGTATCCATTGCAAGTGCAGAATAAACACAGCTTTCTTTTAAGGCTTTCAGTCAGAACTGTTCTAGTAAGCACTATCTTCTAACAGACCTGGTGTTGGCTGCCTTTCTACTCAAAGCAGAAAATGAATTCTAACCAGGTACTCCCTTCTGTTTTTTTGTTTTGGTTTTTTTTTGGGGTTTTTTTTCTGTAAGCAGTTACTTCTTTCAAATCCAAGTAGCTGGTAATGTTGATTAATAGACTTAAAGAACTTGTTTTGCAAAGTAAGATTTAGTCTCCTGCTATATGCAGAGAATGTGACAGTCTGCAATTTGGAAATTTAGTCACAAGACTGACTTGCACTGATATGAATTGATTCTTGCTTCAGCCTTTTTTTCCACATAATGGTCACAATATGAGCCAGGTAATGTTTTTCAATGGTTAAAGAAATAATGTAGAGTTCTGTTTCTTATTCTTTCTAACCCTGCTTCTCTCTGCCAGGTATACTGTTCTTGCTCTTCAGTTCTCTCTATTTTTAGTAGTTATATATCTTAGTGCTTATGATTTTCGTAATGAATTAAGTTTGCCCTTGTGGTCAGAGTTAGGAGAATAAAAGCAACAGAGCAGCAAACAGCAAGTTGCTCTCAAAGGAGCCTTCAGGTAAAGGGTTAGATCATTCAAAGTCATTGTCATGGGTACTTCAGTCCCCAGGAATTGGATCTGTGGGGCCTTTTGGGTGGAGAAGCAGGGATGTGTATGGTAGATTAGGGAGAGTGCTATGAATTTCACAGAATTAATGAACTATCTGAATTTCACCCACTCCCTTTATGCAAAAACTGTGTGTGCCTCCACTTAATAACACTTTACTGGACACTAACATTTAACTACATGTTGTAACAAATTTTTAGATGTTTCTGGGGCATATTTATAATGCAGGTTTCTAAACTCAGGTGAAGAAGTAGAAACCTGTCTGAGACACTGCATACACAAAGTAGCTGGCAGTCCTTCCCCAAAAACCTTGTCTAAGCAACCACAGGTGATACAAAGGATTTAACTTGCAAAGAAACTGAACACCATGAAAATACTGTAGTCTTACTATATAGTGAGTGAATTACAAGAGGAATGTTAAACAGAAGGGATAAGGCAAAAAAGTGAGTAGGTGCAGAAAAATGGATAAAGAGTAAATAAGGAGCAGAGTTCATGATGCTGAAGAGCAGCTGCAGGCAAGCAGACACTTTTCTGCTTCCTTTGCCTGGCTGCTCTCTGGACCCCACTCTTACAGGAACAGCTGAGGGATAGGCAGAGTGGGATCTGGATTCTGGTAGGTGCCCTTGCACTACAGGAGTAGCAAGTAAATCCATTTGGGCTCCAAACCCAACAAGCTGTTGGGAGAGACAGCGGCATGGTGGCTGTGAGGGGGATGCTGTCACTCTGTCTTCCCAGTTTGTTCATCTGTCCCTATGCAAGACTAAGAAAATGAGTTTTTAGTGCTGCTGCGTGTCATCTGTCACTGGCAAGATCTGTTGTAGCAGAGGCACAATTTAGATTGCTTAAATTGAATTCAAGGTCTAAAATAGCAGAGTTGATGTTGATTGCTGTAGTGGATCTTGCTGACCTCAATAAAACCACAAAAGGAGGCCTGTAAGAGGTGGTGTTTGTTGGTGCTGGTTGGGTACGTTGGCAAGATGCAGTAAAGATAAGTGGCTTTTGCTTCCGTGTATGATTCATGCTGATTCCACTGCTAATGCATCATTTAGAAATGAGGTTTTCTCCAGTGTAGTGTTTAATTAGTGTCAATACACAGGCCCTTTAGATTTTCTGAGAGGCTTTCCTGGTCTGTTGCAAAAAGTGTTGAAACTGTTGGGACTGAGACAGTGGAAGAGTAGTGATCAGTACTGGAATCCAGCTGCTGATGCAGAATGTAAAACTCCAGCTTGTCTCTCGAACTTGCTTTTGGCTTCCAGAAATCAGTCTAGCTCTTTATCTTCATGAGGTATGGAACATGTTGAACAGGACAGGCATTCATGAATAAAACTTGGGTAACGGTGAAGCCCTGTGTAGTCATATCCTACAAAACTAAGCTATCTTTGTAGAAATAGAGCACATTCAGCCCTCTGAATCACTTCTTCCATGAGTTCTATTCCCTTCATTCAACATTATTAAGTTATCTATGATGCAGTTCTGGAATTCCCTGTTTTTATTCCACTTCAAGATGTGTGCAAATAGGACTTACTTAATGAAATCTTTTATTACTGAGGGATTACAGGTAAGGAGCTTGAAGGTCCAAGTGGCTTTCCTGAAATTTGATGCCAAGACAAAGTGCTGTTTTGGCAAGACATTCATGTTTGTTTTATTATATTCTACATGAGGATTAGTGTCTATAGCAGAACATTACCTGCATGGGAAGGGATGAAACTGACCTGGAATATTTTGTCAAGGCTGTTGATCTGTGACTTGAAGGCAGTTATTTTTCTGGGAGATGATTCAGAAGTATGAGTCTGCACTGCTTGGAGTTTCCCGATCTATATCATTACAGGGTTGAACGATTTAAGCAGATAGCACCCGCCCTCCACAGATCTTCTAACTTATTTACATATCAATGATCATTAAACCCACTGATCTTAAACACTTCTATACTCCAGAGAAGGTGCACAGGATTTTTTTGTTTCAACAAGATAAGTTGCTTGCTGAAATCCAAAAATGTAACCCACAGGTGGACGCCACTCTGCAAAGGGAAGATTTGTCAAGATCCTGCTTTCTGTCTTTCACAAATAACATCTGTCTCCAGCTATTTTTTTTCCTTCTAAATAATTGTTTAAAGGGAAAACTAAGTCTAAATGTCCTATCTTTTCCTGGAACTATGGTTTGCTGCATTCCATCACAGGGTGAAAAGAGCAAAGAGATGGTTTAGTTTGAGCATTACCTGCTTTGGATTCTTTCCAGTGAGCTATGACTAGTCAGAAATGTATAAACTGCCAGATTTGAATTTGCCTCGGCATACGTGGAAAATTTACTTTAAGTCATTAAAACTTTGTGAGTGGAGAAAAAACTGTATTTTCAGATGCTGGGTTCAGTGTTAGACTGTAAATGTCCCTGTGGATTTTCATAGTGATCCTGGCATGCAGTGCATCATAAGACTCAATGAAAACCAAGTGCCTAATGGCAGAGCCAACAGAGAATCCATCTTGGGCCTTTTTGAGTTTCTGAGGAAGCCTTTATGGATAAGCCTTGAGGTGTCTCAAATGAGTAAGAGAAAGAAGTGCTGGATAGATTTTCCAGCCAGGCTGATCTGTTTCTTCTGGTTGGTTATGTCAGCAAGTTGGTTGATATGGATGGCCGATGCTTTCTGCCAGTTTGCTTCTGGGTAATGCTGAGTCATCACAACCCATACACTTCCATCAAAATGTCTGTGCTCTCTACAGCTCCACTGAGGACCAGGCAAGTTGGCAAACTGTTTAGATCAGTGCTCAACTTTCCAGCTGCCTTGCTAGCAAGCTTCCCAGCTTTTTGGATAGTTGAGTCCAAGAGAGTTGAGTTCCTGGGAAACCAGTTAAAAAATAGAAAAATGTAATTTTGCACACTCTTCAAAGGGAATAGTCTCAGAATTTTCATCCTCTAAGAAAGTAATGTTTCCCTCTTCAGCTTTTAATTGCAGTTTGAAATGTAAACCACATTTATAGGAGATGTTTAGTTTTCCAAGCAAGTCTTTGCAGAAGACCATGATAATATTTTTCAAGAATAATTTCCATGCTTTTTAATAGAATATAGGGACAGAATGTACTAATTCCTGAAGGGTTTGTAAAGAAGTTCATATATATTCTGAGCTAGTTCTCAAAAGATCACCAAGAGTTAAGTGGTTCCTGTCAAAGGAAATCTACCTCTTCAGATTTAAGCTTCTCATGACTTTAAGTCAGAGCTTTGGATTTCTTTTATGTAAGAGCCTTGGATTCATGGGGCATTTATTAAGTTTTTTTGGAGAGGAGGAAAGAAGGCTGTGCTAACTACTCTTGTGCTTTTATGAGAACCTCACTCTGTCTCTGTAGGTGTGAAATTGTCACCTGAAGAAACACAAGCGTCATCTAGGAGAGACTTCATGGTTTCTGTTTGGCAGCAATCACACCCCATTGTTTGCAGCAGCAGGGGTGATGCACTGTGTGTTCCCATTCCCTGGTGTGCTTTTACTGTATGTGCTGAGTACCTGGGCCTCACAGCACCACCCTCCTTCATGCTGCAATCAAAGTGTAGTCAGTGTTCTGATTAAAATGTTGGACTTTGAATTCAACCAATCCCTCGTGTTTATAAGCATAATTCTGCAAGTCAGGGTGCAAAACCTGGCCAGTGTTTTACAACTATGTCACACTGCAAGAGTGTGTTCCGAGCTCTTAAGGCGTGTAAATGACACAAAAGTAATTTAAGAGCTTCTTTTGGCAGAATAAGATTTTGAAAAGCCCTCAGAAACTAGACACTGTATAATTATCCATTTTGAAGCTACTTTTCATATAATACTTCCTTTGCTACAGTAAAAATCACAAATAAAATCCACTGCAAGTGAAAAAGTTTGTTGAGACTCTACTGTTAAATGAGATTTAGTTCTGCTTTTCTAGGAATGGAGCTGAAATTAAAATAGGTTCTGATGGGTTTTACCAGCTGTGCCCTTTATCGTTTATTTTTCCCTTCCCTGCTGTGGAATAGCTTGCCAGCTTAGGAAACTTACATGGTGCCTTTAAGAAGAAATGCTAAAAATAGTTTCCTTTTTTATTTTGAGTATGATTTTTGATTAATTGCAAGAACTGCCTGCTTAATTTGGATTCTCTTTTTCTAATGTAACATTCCTTTTTTATTTGCTCATGAGGGCCCCCATTCAATAAATTCTGACTGAGTCTGGCTTGTTTAAGATTAAAATGGAACACTCTGTGAGGAATCTAAAACCAGGCCTATTTAAAGGATTGAGGCATTAAACCATTAGGAGAGCCTTCATTAAGAATGAGTCCCTAGATGTTGTCAGCTCTGTACAAAGCCACAGTCCCACAGGTCCCTTGTTCACAACTCAGGCTTAGGGATGCACTGCTAGCAAGGAACAGGGCAGGCTGCACCTCCTCTTTTGTTTGGAAATGGAGTTAAATTTGTTGAGAAAATTTGTGCATTTGGCTTTTGCTGTTTAAGGAGGAGAGAGAGAACTTCATTTTTTTTCTCAACATTTTGACATGCTTCTAAAACCTGGCCTCATTAGTGTTGGGAAAAATTCTGTGGCACTGCAGTTCTGTAGGTTTGGAGAGACCTAACTATAGAGAAATATGAGTTCCTATTTGACCTGCAATTTCTGGTGGACCCCAATTTCCCAATGGTGAGGTGATGAAGTTACAACCACTGCTGATTTATACTGTTTCATGTTATTTGCTAGTAGAATCTTCTAAGTTGCTAAAATGGAGTTCCTTCCTTTTAGTTTTTATGCACCTGCATCTGTTTTGTAATCAGGTCTGTAATCAGTCTTCCTTTTAACGTATTAATGAAGCAGTAGAGACAAAAATAAGGAAGATTTCATCCTTCAAACCAAGGACTTGTCATGTCTTATCATTACAATGAAGCCTTTGAAAATCCAGACTACCACTTTTCAGAGACATTGGAAATTGATAGACGGTGAGTTTATTTAATTTTATTGTATGACTGTGCCATAAGAAATAAAGTCGTTTATATGCAGAAGATACTTCTCTGGAGTTTTAATTTCTGGATTTATTTTAATCCCTCCTTTATGCTTTCATTCTCAGACAAATTTTTAAAACTGTTACCAGGAAGGCAGCATTCAAAGGAAATGGTGTGTTTACTTTTTACATGTTGGATGAATTTTAGTTAAATGTATTTATGGCATAATGTTGTACATATTTTTTAGTTCCAGTAATTTTCACAATGGGATATAACCTTGGATATCTTTGTTTTCCAAGCAAGTATTCCTGTTTAGTTAGAGTCTAAGCTAACTTCAGGTGGAGAAAATTTTAGCCTTCTTAATTCATTTGATGACCAAATCAGAGTTATGTTGTTGAAGTTCTAAATACAAAATATCTCTCAGTGTCATAGTTTGTTTTATAATGTACTCAAATTTGATGATAATATGCAGCAGATTATTCAGGATACCTACTGAGGGTTTTTATGACAGCCAGGGTTTTCTTTTTTATTGCTTACACAGGGGGAGTTCTCAAGGGAATCCATTCCCTCACCAAACTCCTTATGATTCCTCTCTGTATGATTACAATGGAGAACACAGAGGGAGGGAGCAGAACTACCCTGTGGCCATCCCAATGGCTTCCCTGGGACCTGGCTCTAGCTACAGCCAGGATTTACCCAGCACAAGTCCATATGGAAATTTCACAGGTATGTAATTTCTCATGTGACCAGCTTAGAGAATGCCTGGAACAAATAACAGTTGGCTCTGTCCCGAGGGAGTCCTGCTGCTCTGCAAAGCTCAACTCTGTAAATATTTTTAGCTTTTTGTTTTTTAAGCAGTTCATGTGTTTTACTAGCAAATCCATGGATTGTTGTATTAACAGATATTATCTTGTGTGGATTGAGTAAGTTGTTGAGTACTAGGATGTACACTGGAGTGGAATGTGGGAGTTTTGTTGAGGGACTAGGTTGCTGTGTTGGCACTAGATCTGTACTTTGTCACAGGCTTGGCTTTCTGTGTCTGTAAATAACCCATAGCAGTTTGCAGCTTTGTGTAACTGTGATTTCCTTCAACAGACAATCTTTCCTTTGAGCCTGAGCCAGAACTGACTTACACCCCACATTCTACCTCCTATATGCTGGATTATCCCTACACTCATGGAATTTCCAGTGGATCAGAAGGTAAGGATTGTGGTGCATCCCAATATTGCATGTCAATCTCTCCCTCCATAAAATAATACTAATAAATATTTTAAAGCCTTCTTGTTCAGCTATGAATATCGTCACCTAATAAAAGGGGTCATAAATGGGGTCCATCCACATCAGAGAGCTGAGCTCCACACTGGGATGTGACACTGGGACTGGCCATTATCTTACTGGGAAGGCCAGGCAAGGAAAGCTGTGGCTAAACTAGTCTGTGTCATGGCTGGAAGGCAGGTGCTTTTAGGGAGTGTAGTCACCTGCTTGAATAAGTGGATGAAAGAAGGTGGAGAGAGCAGCTGCATTTTGGTCCCAGGGAAATGGGAGTTTGGCACATTGAACTTTCTCAGCATAAAGGAGTGTGATTCTAAAATGATCCCCCTGAAGGCTGGGGAAGGATTTTTAAAGAAAGGAAGACTTTCTAGGAAGAAAGTCTTGAATAGTGAATATGTGCATTTGTGAATGGGTTAGATGGAGTTCTCCATGACAGCTAAAGACTGGGCTCAGTTCCCCTTTTCCAGCATTTATCTGAAAAAGTGCTTGCACTTGTCAAGGATGACCAGGAAAGAAGTGGGGGAGTGTGTTTGCATGAAGTTAGTGAGATTAAAGGACAGCCTTTTAGCTTGTTCTTGTGAAAGTGAAATTTGAATCTCTTAAGTGAAATTGTCAGGACTATCTGGGCTTCTGTCCTAGGGTGAGGTTATGATGCTTG
>VYZP01002521.1:1968-20011 GCA_013400635.1 Hypocryptadius cinnamomeus | reverse complement strand
GCTTATATTGGGTGCCAACATACAATACTGCATTATATGATAAACGCCAACCATAGCAAAAAAATATAATAAAAGTATTATTATAACTAGAACAAGTAGGCATTTGGACTATTTTTTAAAACTGAAACACTTATTCAAGTACAAAATCCACTTATAACAAAAAAGAAGGGATTACTAACAAAAGTAATCGACTTATGCATGAATGTTATCATATACACTTAAGTTACAATACATCATATTCTGATTAGTATTTTTCCTAAATGCTAATCACAACTACAGAATTCTTAATCAAGCATCATGGAGTCCTGCAGTTTCTGAAGGGTGATATTTCATTTGCTGTAGTGAAATGATTAATTCTAATTCTCGGGTAGCTATGTTTTCATGTAATTAACTTCGGTGTCTTTCTCCACTCCTAGAGTTACCAAGTAAACCTTTTTACAAAGAAGAAAAACTGATGCATCCAATCATTAATAACAAATGTGTACACTTTTATTAACATAAAACCTGGTCATTCTATGGAAACAGAAAAGCCAGAGGGACTTTTTCATTATGATTTTAGTCTGTTAATCGTCTAAATTTTACACTGAAAAAGAAAGATGTGAAAGCTGTGAAAGTGAAGCTCAACGAAACCGCATGAATCCTGTTGCTTTAGAGATCCAACCTAAAGCTTTTAAAAAGAGTAAATTACATAGCTGGTAGGTTCCAGTTCTTTTCACATACAGGCTGACAAAGAGGAAGAAAAGATACAGGACAGAATGTCAAATTTTGAAAATCTAAAAGCATTTCCAGAGCTGTCATGGAATGGATAGCATGCAGGACAAAATAATCCAGATGAATATATTTTATATTACATTTCTGATTGTAACTACTTGGTCGAAGGGGTAATAGACTCCTATTTAATAAACCTATCAAAAATACTCAGAAACCCAAAGCCAATGAGAAAGGAAAATATTTGGTTTTTGACACTGAAGGCTATATCTGCTGACGGTGAGAAAAAAAGAATACCTGCAAATAAAAAAAGGCAGTTATTTAGCTGCTTGACAGCAAAAGAAAACAGGGAATTATTTATTTCATGTTTAACATAATATCATATATATATTCAACACATTCAACATCCCTCAGTTTAATCTTGTTAAATCAGATTAGATAACATAAACTTGTATTTTCTTTGCTTTCATAAAACACTTACTTTACATTGTTTATTTGTTTGATTGCATTATTTGGCTTGATCTATGATGGTCTATCAAGTAATTTCTAGTAATTTAACATAAATATTTAGCAGTATCTTTTTTTTGTTATACGCACAGACATACATTGACAGGAAAAACTTCACAAGCTTTATACAAGACCTTTTTGTTTATCTTTTAGTAGCTAGAGGCTCGATTCTGATAAAATCACACATATTAACTATGGTCTGAGATTGATAACAGACAATGTAGACAAAAATCAATATTAGTAGCCAAATTATACAGTATTTACTCCCTAATGGGGATGTGTGCAATAAAAACTTCTATATCTGGTGTAAACACACTGAATCTTCTGTAGGTTACAAGCAGGCACAGAAACCTCCAGTGAACTCTCATCGGACCTCTTTTACATAGGACTTCACCGTAAGATCCAATATCACATCAAGTGACAGGAATCTGCCTTTACAGAGCAAATCATAAAATATTGATGCTTTTTTTTTCTGAGTTCAATCCTATTTTTTCATATCCTTTTCCAAAAACTCCAAAACGGAAGAAACCATAGTCTCTTCTCTCAAAGTCATCCAGATTTTGAATTCCATAATGCCATTCAAAGTAATTTAATTTCTCTTCCAAGAAATTCCCCCTTAAGGCACTCCAGAATTCTCATTTCTCTATATTGGAGCACCTCATATGTATCTTATATTCTATCAGTCATTGATTAAGAATCTTAACCCTTTTAATTTTACCATTTATGAATGCTTTTTCAAATAGGAACTTTTGTCCATGACATTTCCTTTAAACATCTAAACCACAGTATAGAAATTTATATCTATAAAATTTATATCTGGTCTAAATCTAACCTCTTTCAGTTTAAAACCATTACCCTTTGTTTTATCACAACAGACCCTAATTAGATATTTGGTTTTATCTTTTTTTAAAGCACCCTGTAAGTACTGAAATGCTGCAATTGTATGTCCCAGATCTCTTCCCCAGGCTGAACAACCCCAGCTCTCAGCCTTTCTTCACAGGAGAGCTGCTCCATCCCTCTGGTCATTTTTGTAGACCCATTCAAACAGGTCTATGTTTTTCCTGTGCTGAGGACCCAAAGATGAATACAGTACTCAGATGGGATCTCACCAGAGCATCTTAGAGGGGTAACATGTCCTGATGAATTTTGAGATAACACCTTGGGATGTCATCGCAATCTAAGAATCTCAAATTTAAATTTTAATAGTGCATCCCTGAGATCTAATCAGGGAACATCCACAGAGGGTTGCTGAAGGCCATATTTTATCACTGAACAAGTTAACTACAAGCCTGTGTTTAGGCATGTATTTTTTATTTATTTTGTGACTGGGCAATGAAATATGCTGCCAAAAGAGCTTATTTTGTGTGTGGTTTTTTGTCTTTTAAAATCTCGCTGTGCTTGATAAACTGGGAGAAGAAAAAGCAATCACTTCCTGGCTGAAAAGAGGAAGAAAGCAGGTTTGTAATGTGAACAGATTAATTAGACCACTACATAAATAGTGTTTTATTACTAATAAAAAGTCTGATTTTACTGGTGTTAGCAAAAGCAGGGTTGAAGAGATTGCAAAAGGAATGAAATGAAGGACAAGCTTTATTTTGTAAGATATTTGCATTAAATAATAGAAATTTTAAAAGGATAGGGTAAATGAATCAGAGGTGGGACTCTGTGACCAGTCCCTGCAGTTATGGAAACACTGAAAGATCTGAAATCACAAGATTTAGTGCTTTCTACAGCACATGATGTGTCCAGATGCAGCAGCCATTTTGTGGTGTCTAGGAAAGTGCTGTCAGTGACTGTAGGGAAGGTATAGTATTTCCACAAATTGTACATCAGGAGCAAATATCAGATACTGCTTGAGCATAAGCTGGTGCTTTGACCTCTGTCCCTCCAGCTACATGGAGTGATCCATTTTCTTCTCCAGGTGTCACACAGACCATTACAGTACAGAGCTGGCACTGTGACATCCAACAACAAGGCTGCTGTGCTGATGTCGAAAACCTGATCCCAGTTCCTCAGAGCTGCAGAATTCTTGCTATCTGAAGTAGAAATCTTGGGCTTAGTACCACCATTCTGTCATAATCAGGAAAATTTTAAATTGCACATTCCGTAAGTTAAGAAAAAAAAAATGTTTTACCTGTCCTTCCATCTTTTCTTCATGGTGTAAATACGACCCGAAGATCCTGCCTGAGAGATTGCAGAGAGCAGTTTCAAGGACTGTTTTATTTTATTGGCTGAAAATTACTGTCTGTGTAATGGCTCAGGCAAAAAGCAATACATCTGTCTCTGGATACTTGCCTGGCCTTCAGCTTTGCTAAAAGTATATGCTAAAAATCAAATTAGCTGAGAAACTTTATGGAAGTTGACTGCTGCCATTGCTGTGTCTGTATGGATAATGCCATTGTTGCTAGACATTTCTGAAAAGCTTTACACTCCTGAATGCATAATAGTGTAATCCCAGCATTACTTAAATCAGTAAGACCTGTTAAGCCCCAAGAAGACAGATACCTGAGAAACTAGTGCATTTTAGTCCTTGTCACTTCTAGATGAACATGATTGAGATTGATATTCCTATTTGATGTAGCTGAAGCAGCTCAAACAATGATCAGATTTGTTTAGACAACTGGTTCATATGGTATAATCCCTTTTATGGGTCCATGAAGACAACTAACCATAGAGATGCCACACGACAACTAAAGGCCTGATCCCCTTGCCCACCTACTTGCCTAAATTCTGTAATTCCCTATAGCTGTAGAACATTCTTACCACAGCCTTATAATGATCAAGTGACAGAAAAATGAAGGGAGGAAGGAAGTACTGTTCAGGGATGTGCCAGCTCCCACAGATAGGTCTGTGTAGGCCGGGATGGAACCATGCAAAGATGCTGGCAGCAGCTTAGCTGCATCAGCCTGCCAGCTGGGTTTGTCACACTGGGCTCAGCACTGCACCAGGGGCCCGTGCTGCTTCTGACTCTCTGCCAGGTTTAGTCAGCAGTAGCTCAGATCTCTGCTGTGGTACCATAACGCACTAAAAATGTCCAAATTCATGGTCTTCTCTGTCTTGAAAAGACTTCCTAAGGGTAAAATTTGGGAAGAACAGTGAGTGCCTACCAGTTTTCCTTGTTCATTGGATATGTATCACTACCTGCAGGACTCTAGGATTTTCAGCAAATAGAAGATAAGTCAGAAGTGCCCAACAGATGCCACAAGCATTTGAAGTGAGCACCCCCCAGCAGTTTTTTCAAAGGAACTCATGTGTTTAGGTCTGATAGAGTGCCAGGAATGAACAATTACTTTTATAACTCCCAGAACACAAGTCACTTTACGTCTAACACTTTTGCAGAGCACCCTGAGATCCTCAAGAGAGCCGTGAGTGAAAAGGTGACATCCTGTGGGCTAAGCCTTGAAGATGCACAAACTCTACTGTGACTTCAGTTAGGGGGAACTTCACTTTTTGCCTTCTCTTTGGCAGTAATGTGATGTATGCACACCTAGAATAAAAAAACCTGAGAGACTAAAGTTAGGTACGGCAAGTACTGCAGTTTCTCAGTATGATCAGATTTCTGGGATGTCTGATGAGAGACAAACCAGATCACACTGAAAATTGTGGTAGTTCCAGGGGCATCTCCAGTCTGGGAAGATACTCATGATAAATAGTACCGGGCATGTACACTGAAACTTGGAGGTCTGCTAACTAGATAAATATTAGTACCAAACATCAGGCAAAAGCAGGATATGTTGATTGACACAGTTAGAGGGAAGGAGCAGGAAAGCACATGAGGAAGGTGTGCTTCCCTTTCTTGGCAGTGAGGTCTCTCATTTATGCTAGCAGGAGGCACTAACAACACCACCAACAAAAGCAGAAGTTTGAACTACAAATTGTAAAAATGATATTGCTGCATTTTCTGGCAACAGAACCTTTCAATTTCCTTGTAAATAGATACTCTAATATGTGTTGAATGTTGTGTATAATAGCTCATTCAATAGAAATCTGTCAAATGAATCCATGATCATAATGCCAGGTAATAATATTTAAGATATATATATATAGGAAGATAGCTAGATAGATAGATCGCTAGATAGATAACATAAACAATTTATATTATTCTGCTTACATTGTGAGAACAAGTATGGCTAATGTCACTTGTAATTTAACAGGGTTGCTAGAAACTGTATTCAAAAGGATGTGTTTAATACCCACATCTGCTTTTAGTTTCTTCAAGCTACAGTAATAGTAAGATATCTGTCATCTACCTCATAGAAACAATCTAATGATTAATCACCTTAAGCTAAATGCCAAAGAGCAGCCTGCAATCAGCTTCTGAAATTTATATTTAGGTATTTGCCAGTTTTCAGTTCCTGATAACAACCAGCCAGTCTTTTATTTTTTTTAACAATATTTTTTTCTTAAAACACTTGAGAAACTCTATGAGGCTGCAAGTTCTGTGGGTGAATGCTTGAACGGATTTAAATTTATTACTAACAGTTTTTTTCTTGAGGGAACAAGAGTAAATATCTAAATTAGTTTTGATTGTACAGAAATACAAATTTTTGGTGTAACAACAAAAAAGAAAAATCAGAGGCATGCATCTTTTTTTTACTAATTGTTAATATGACTCCATTCATCTGATGAATGAAGACCTATGTTCAGCCTGGACTATTAGACTTACCATTAATCCAGATGACATCACTTCTTGTTGTAAAATCAGAGTGTTTCTGAAAGTTATAGCTGTAAAAATAGGTCAAGTCACATTTTATTCAAAGAGTATATTTTTGCTAGAGCAAATTAAAACACTAAAATAGAAGTTTGGCACAATTTGTTTTTCAGGCATATCTCCACCTTACTATCATTTATTTTTTGACATCTTAGACCAACACTCCCTGGAAGAAGTAACACTAAAAAACCATCATAATCACTTGCCATCAAACCAGTCACTCAACATAGATGACCCAGACAACTTAAGCAAGAGATGTGAAATGCCTTGCTATGAGAAATCAATATCTGTAATTAATGTTACAGAAAGAACTTCTGTGCCCTCTGCTATGGATTTTATTTTGATTAAGGTAATGGGGCTTTGCAAACGTGAGAGTTTCAGTCAATTATACTATGTACAAATAGTGTGCTAAGGGCACAGTCATGGCTATATACCTTTCCATCCTAAAGACCTTCTCAGTTTCTGACTCTTTTATCACCCTGCATTACTGTGCAGAGTGGTAATGCACTATGGTATTTGGATCTATCACACCTTTTTATGTATTTTATTTATCATAAAAAAGTTCTATTAGAACATTGAACTAAAATAGATATTGAGAACTACCTTGCACCTATGATAATGAAGTCTTTGCAGATATTCAGATATTAATAGATAATTCTTTAAATTGTTTTTACCTTTTTTTTCACCTTTTTTATAAAATTTTTTTGATAAATAACTGCAGGGATAGTTTTCTGACATTATCCTGCATATCCACCAGTGATAATTTCTGCTACACTGTTAGCAGTAGAATGCAATCAGAACCATACATTTTTGGTGGCACTTAGTAAAAGAGGAAGAACAACCTTATTGTGGATAATTGGACAACCTTATTTGTTAAATAATGGTTCCTTCTTCTAAGCAGTACTTGTGTTTGTGCTTCTTACAGGAAGATTTCCTGAATTGAGAAAAATATTTTAGCACAAAACCATTATAGATTGCTTATCTCTGATGATGAACCAGGTAAGCTTGTTCTTGATGAAGATGAAAGCACAAACAAAAATCTATTATTCATTTGTTTATGTCCATTTCTTTCCAGAAAATAGGAAGGTACAATAATAGGAACTGACTGGCTTTTATCTGTGCTGAGGAAGTCTGCAAGGCCAAGGGATAGAGGCTATGCCGGTAGATAATGAAGGGTCAGGCACTATACTGACCAGATGAACATCAAGAAATAAAATAGCAATAACTCCTTGAGGAACATTCAGGTATGGAGAAAAAAGAATTCAAGGAAATAATGAGGCCATATTAAGTTGATACAAAAGGCAGCTGTGACAGAACAGAGCTTCTGCGTGTTGCTACACTTCTGAAGAGGAGCTGTAGGCTACATCTTCTAATCCCTTGTATACTAATCCCTTAATAACAACAGTGAAATGATTGATTAAACTTTTGTTAATTAATTTTTGTGGGGCTATCTTTGGCAATAGGAAAAATCATAAATGCAGTGTAAAATGTTGCTAACTAGACTGACAATTCTGCCCAAGGGAGTGCTGCTTCTAGAAAATACTGATATGTTTGAAATGTTTTACAAAACACATATGACACCTTAAGTATTCTGAGGAGAGGTTAATCATTCAGTGCTCTGAGTTCAGTGCTGCCATGGGTAACTTTCTGGCATCTTCTCACCATGCTTTCTTAGGAAGGAGGTAAAACCAGTTAAGTTTCAATTTCCTTCTGCCTCCTTTTACATCCATTCAACACTTGCACGTCTTTGCCTAAATTAGGCAGCTTGTTAGCACACCCTGTAAACCAGATTACTAAAACTGTCATTATTTTTAAAGCTTTCAGGATGGGCTCACAAGCACATGCAAATGAAAACAGCAAAGATCATAGTAATACAGAATGGTAAGAAGTAATGATAATGCAGAAGTGACAGAAACTGAAAATGTCTTTTAGGAAGAAAAAGTACATAGCTGTGACCCAAATAATGCTTCAACTTCTCAGGAGTGCTTGTCTCCTGCAGTGCACTCCACATCACCAGAGCACAAAGTGATGTTTGTTTGAAAGTGAGTGGAGAGATGCTCACTGAAGTGCATCTGTCAGAGTAGCTTTCAGCTTTTTCGTAATTACTTTTAGTAGTATCAGAGTACTTCCAAAAGAAGTAATCCTTTTAATTGGTGTCCAACCCCTATTGTTGATCACCTGTGCCATTACTAGGGGTTCCAGCTAGTCAGCTTTCTTCACAGCTTTATATCAGGACTTTGGGTGGCAGTGGAGCGCTGGGTAGGAAGCCTATCTTGCATTGTATGGCAACAGCAGGCACTTCAGCACACAACCTGGTGTCCTGGGACCTTGCAGGCCAGTCAGGGAGATATTTAACACATTCAGGAACCTAGAGAATAGACAGTGCTAAAAAATGGGCAACTGAATTTCAATATTAGACTTGGGGTTTTTTCTCATGTTTAGTTTTAAGTTTGTGGCATATATTTTTTCCTTGTAGACACCCCTTTTATCTTTTGTCATACATAATTAGAAGAGTGATTCAAGCCTCCATTTTAAAGTATTTCAGTTATACACTCCAGAAACTTGCAGTTAAAAATATGTGTAGTAATGATACATGAAAATACTTCTGCACTAAAATTCTTTTGATTAAATATGTATTAATAATTGTAGTGAAAATACACAAATATATTTGTGAGTGTACTCAGATATACACTCCAGCAGGCATATTATACAGGTAGTGGTTTCTTGTCGGTTGTGCATTGAAATGCACAACAGCATCTGAAATGACCACAATGAAATAGTTAGGAAGTATCTTGTGGAAAAAGAAATCATGATAAAAAGAAAAAGATACAATTGGCAGGCCAATAGAATTGGAAAAGGAAGAAAAATATTCTCCTTTCTTCAATGCAAAGTAATCTTTTCAATGGTTTTGTCTAGGAATATTTATCCAGACTTCATCCATGTTGCTTGAAAAAGAGCTACATAATATACAAATACTTTTTCTCCTCTTGAGTTTTCATCAATATAACATGGTTTCAAGCAAGTTAACCCTTAAGCAATAGTTTTTGCTTTCAGCCCTACACAATCCACTCAGTATAACTAAACAGAAGTAGTATTTATGCAGAAAGAAAATATCATGGATGAAAAAAAGAAGGAAAAACATGAAGATATGCAGAAAAAAAAATGTATATGAATTCTCACATCTTTGACAAAAATCTGTCTTGACAAAATTTATCAAGACTTCGCACCATATTCGCTACTACTAAAAGGAAACTCTCCAGCTCCATAATTTTTCCCCTCTTTCCCTATACCTTTACAAATATTGAACCAAAGATAACAGAATAAGAATTGGTTTGACAGCACCAGAGATGGTGTTGTCACCATCACCCAGCTAGAGTCAGGCAACCTGGCTGGTTCAGGTGTGTACAGTTGCAGCTATGGTGAGCTGTGATACTCCTTAACGTCTTTTGATGTTTGTTACTATGAAGTATGTCTGTAAATTCTCATGGAAAATACATTAGCCATGCACTTTTATGAAATGGACCAGGCCTCGTGCCCTCCTGACTTACAGTTTTACTAGTTAAAATAAAACTGGATTTCTCTGTTTCCAGCAAAGTCACTATTTACCATATAACATTTCTGTTTCTTCAGATGTGTAGTTCCTGATTTCACCACTTCTGACTGAAATGAATGTCTTTAATAACACTTCCAGTGCTGTGCCATTCTGATATTATTTTTACTCCTTCAAGGTGGAGTATTCTGCACTATTATCCTGGATTTACTATTTGTATCAGAAGTAGATGCACAGAGTAGCAACTTCTTGCCTTTCAGGCAGGAAGGGACCTCAGGACATCTATAGACCAACCCCTTACCCAAAGCAGGGCCAGCGTGCCAATGGCTTGTTCCAGGGCTTGAAATCCTTCAAAAGCACAGAAATGTTACAACTTCTTGGAGCAGCCTCAATGACATCTCCTCATAGGCTATGTGGGTCTGTTAGATGCCCCCAAATCTGTCTTGTGTCCCAGGTCCCTCAGCCTCTCCTCAGGGAACAAGTGCTCCAGACCAGCCACTGGAAAGGGCCCCCTCAAGCTCCCCCCATTTTTCCAGGTGTTTGCTGTGTTGGGGCCCAAGGCTGGACACCATCTCTGGTTGTGCTCTGAAGAGCACCACGTGCAGGGGGACAATCCCTTCCCTCAGTCCGTGGCCCATGTCCCTGTTCATGCAGCCAGGACTCTGCTGGCTGCCTTTGCCCC
Source organism: Hypocryptadius cinnamomeus (assembly GCA_013400635.1). Taxonomy (NCBI): domain Eukaryota; kingdom Metazoa; phylum Chordata; class Aves; order Passeriformes; family Zosteropidae; genus Hypocryptadius; species Hypocryptadius cinnamomeus. The sequence goes on along the minus strand of VYZP01002521.1, from coordinate 9,853 downwards.
AGGGCATGCCAAAGCTCGTGTCCATCTCCCTGCCCGCTACCGCCTCAAGGCCCCTCTGTCCTCAGGCTGTCCCATGGCAGGGACCCTGCCCTGCCTGGGCACTGCTCAGCTCTGGCACTTGCTGACTTTCGTGGGGCTCCTGTCAGCCCTCGCCTGCAGGTCCCACTGGCCTAGCCACAAGGTGTGCTGAGCTGCATGGTGGCAGATTGTTATTGTGAAGAAGCCTATGGAAATATAATTGTACGTATAAGTGTTCCCAGACTGACCTCCAAATTAATTTCAAAGGCAAAACCTTATGAATAAACATTAAGAGTAGCTACCATGCAGTCAAGTTCTTTGCCATAATAGTCTTATTGTAAGGGGCACTGAGGAATTCAGAGAATAGCTGTGTATAGGCTCAAAAATCTTAAAATAATTGCAAGGTTAGAGACTAGCATACTCCCCCATCACTTCCACGGATCTGATTAAATAGTCTCTTAAAGAGAAAAAAAAAAAAAAAAAGAAAGGGAAAAAATGAAGTTTAATGTTGTACTCTATTTGTTTTAAAGAAAATTACTTTGGCTCCCCACAGGAAGCTGATAATTAAGGCAACAAAAGAAAAAAATAACTGAAGATAGGCAGCATCTTTTTACATGTGTAAAGAAGAGCATCACAGACTTTAATAATTTTTGCCCCTTGTGACATTTGCTTTGAAGGAGAAAGACTCCTAAGATCACACCTGGCAAATGAGCTGTGGTCTTTCACCCCTAAGGGCACCCCTAAAATATAGGCATTTAATATATTCAAATATAATGTTGATAACTACAGATGTCTGCATAGTAGAAGGAATAAATTTGTCCAGGAAGACTGCCCTTGTTTGAAGCTTTTTTTGTAAAAATTGAAGCTGTTATTCAGCAGAGCTGTTAATGAAAAAATGCCCACATAGATCTAGAAAAACAAGCTGGGAGCAGAAAGGAAAAATTCTGGAAGTCTACATGCAAATGTGACAATGAAGGTGAAAAAAGTGAGATAAAAAATTGGTTTATTTATGACCTTTTATTCGAAGTATTTCATTTCAGGTTTGACCTTGTAAATTTTGATTATCATATTTTTTTATATTTAAGTAACCTTAAATAATGCACTAAGTAATTTACTGAATGTTTTTACAACTAATTCATTCTCTGTGATTCAATTGTTGTGGAAAATAAACAAGAATTTTTATAATTTATAGAGGGTTAAATAAAATTGCCTGACTTATTTTAAAAATGTATTTAAATAAAAAGTTGGTACAATATTTGAAGATCAGCTCTGATGTGTACAGTTATTCTCATTTCCAAAATATTCAGATATATGAAGATCAGATGATCATCCATATGTTACAGAAAATTTACACTGAAATAACCTGCAGGGAAGGGTTATGGCAGTTTTATAGGAGGTTATATCTTTAGTCATTTTGAATAGCTTTACATGGCTTGACTTATAGCTATGAATTATAGAAGCTCTGTGGGCTAAGAAAAGCACTAGACATATCATGCAATTGATTTTTATGTTCAAACATCTATTATGTCGGATTTGATGGAAAGAGTGCAAAGTAGCCTGGAAAAGAGGTGTTTTTATGGGTGTCCTTAAACCTAGAAAAAAATTGTAATTTAAACATAGATTCAAATTATAGGGTATCTAGAGAAGCCAATAGCTTGCATCAATAACACTAGTTCAATTCACAAACGAAAAGAAAATGATACAAATTGATATATTTGTATTCTGTTTTTCTATTTTGCCATTTGAAAACAGAGGAAGAGAATGGAACAAGTGAAAGGTTGTTATTACAGCAATGATATATTATATGCTACTTTACATTATCAGGAGATAATGCAATAGCATTTTTGTGGATCACTACAAGTCATAATTCCTGACACCTTTAAGCATGTCCACAAAAAAAGGTCACAGTTATGGTCTGTCACAGTCCACTGAATAAAATGAAATGTAATACTATGCTGCCATAACTACTTGAGTTGTAAAGGGGAGTAACAATTTATTGAGCAGATTAGGAATTTGAAAATAGTCCACTGCTACAAAAGCCATTTTAATACCAGATATATTCTTACATAAGGCAGAGGGTGTAAAGCCATTTGAAGTAGAGGATTACACTGGAAGAAAAGTCATGTATGGCCACAGGGCAGATGTAAGCAAATAAAATTTTGGCCATGTAAATTTTATGGAGAATTTACGAGCCACCTCTGACCATCCAAAACTGCTGAAATTGCTAAATGCTAAGATTTATGCACTAAGGGTTTTGCTGTGTTGGCACAGCCTAGGTGATAGGCAGGGAGGCAAGGGCATATCAGACCAGCTGTCAGTATGTAAATAATCTTCATGGATGTGCTATATTGCTTACTGATGGGTAAAATTATATTATACTGGTCTTCACAAAATGTTTTCCTCCTAAATTGCTACTCACCACATGCTGATGTTTAAAGAATATTAATGCTGTGGGTTGAGTTATACTCAACTGATAGTGGCTAACACATTCATTTCTTTTTTTTAAATGCCTTTAAATTTCTCTATAGGACTAGGCATAGCTGAAACAATAATTGCCTCTAACTTTAGGGTAAGTGTACATCCTGGTAAAACAGAGACACCCTTCTGAGACTTACACTGTGGTAATTACATGGTCAAAGGCAGCTTCTTGCCTTGTTTTTGTAGGAGTGATGTAGGAGGGTATTAATCATGCGTTCACCTGTAATCATGTTATCACAGAGCTTATTTCTTTGAGCTTTTCCTTTTTTTGCTTCTTCTGGACACTCTTATGGCAGAAACTGTTTTAGTTCATAGCTTGGCATATTAACTGAAGTCAGCCATCAATTTTCATTTGCATTATTATTTTCAGCCTTTAATGGCACTAGTTGAGGGCAGAACATGCTGCCTGATGAAGGAGTAGAACAGCTAGAGCTGAAAAGCTTTGCAGACACTGCAGCTAAATCTAACAGAGCCCATGAGGCACAGTTCTGGGGAGGATGGAGACCTGGAAGAAGAGGATAGCAGTGAGCCAGATGGGAACCTCTAGATTCAACTATAAAAACTCTGTTGGCGAAGCAGTGACATCTTTCAGGTTAAAAGTAGGCTGAAAGGAGTCTGGCACCACTTTGTTCTCTTGCCTAGAGAACAGAGAGTTTGGCTTTTATTCAACAATTTCTCTTTTGGAAGAAACTTTTACAGGATTATGAATTTTGATTCAAGTGCTTAGGTCAAATAAGAATAACAACTTAGAATGTAATCTAAAGTGTTAGGTTCGTGTCCTGTACAGAAAGCCAATTCAAATGAGATTTCATTGAATACAATGATGCTTGATGTCTATCATACCAGACAAGACAGCAGAGCTAGAAAGGACAGAAAGGGCACCACACCTATAAGCACAAAAGATGAAATCATCCATTTCTCAGGAAAGTACTCCAGTACAAATAATTTAAATACATGTGTTGCACAGGGACAAAAACCCACGGAGCCCAGACTTAATACCTCAGTTAAGAAGACTTCAGTCTCTGACATAACTAAGTTACTGACCTGGTGTAGGCCATGTCTTCAGACTTGAGAACAGTTGCACAACTTTCATAATCAAATTGAACCCAGATGTAGCTTGATTATGTCTTCTTTGTAATACAGAGCTAACGAGGCCACACAGGGCCATGAGAAGGATGAGAGGTCTGGAGGGGAAGCTGTATGAGGAGCAGCTGAGGACACTTTGTTTGTTGAGAGTGGAGGAGGCTGAGGGGATGCCTCATTGTGGTGTTCAAGGTCCTCATGAGGGGAAGCAGAGGGGCAGGTATCAATCTCATTCTCTTGACCAGTGACAAGACTTGAGGGGATGGCATGAAGGTGAATAGAGGGAGGTTTAGGCTGGATATCAGGAAAAGGTCTTTTACCTGAAGAATGTTAAGGCACTGAAACAGACTTTCCAGGGAAGTGGTTACAGCACCAAGCCTGACAGTCCATTAAGGGTTTGGACAACACTCTCAGGCACATGATGTGATTCTTGGGGTGTCCTGCACAGGGCAGGAGTTGGAGTTGATCATCCTGAAAAGTCCCTTCCAACTAAGCATATTCTATGATTCTATGATAACTCTTCTGAGATTGTGAGCATGGGTTTTGCTACTTCTTCATGTTTCTCATCAATGCTACCTGCCTCTGTTTTGATGTCTTTTGTTAATTTAATTATCCATGTGCTAATAATTTTTAAAATATTGCATATGGGTCACAGTATTTGCCATTCATCATCAGCAGACATTCCAAATGTAGCTGTATTAATTTTCAATGCCAGCTATTTGGGTTTTTTCATTTATTGGCATCCCTCTGTGGAAAAAAATTGGGGAAAAGCTGTGTATCTCTGTATAGCTAATGATACAGTCCCTCCACAGATTCATTTTTCCCATCTCAGTGTCATGTCATCAGATTGTCCTAAATCAATAGTCATCCTAGTCAGTCTCACTTGTGTTTGATAACTATATAATGTATTACATTCTTCTAGCAAACAACCAAGTAGGGTATTACTTAAGGCAACACATTTTTATACTGAAAATACGGAGAAGAAAATTTAAAAATATGGGTTTGTTGAATCTGTTTATTTTCATCTTTTGTAGAGTACCAGGTTCTGCTGTAGAATACCAAGTTCAGTAGCTCTTCCCTGTAGCTTTTAAGCAGAACTGGAGCATAAATCATATGAGCAACAACAAAAACAAATGCTATGCTTTATTATCATCAGATAATACTGTGTGACAGAAAATGCAATCATTTACATGCAAATAGCTTTGAAGCTATACTGACTCTAAAGGTGTAATGGACTTCATTTATGAAGGTCATATTCCTTAGAGACATTATACTTGCTCATAGGCTCTGTAAGCTGCTTATGTCCCAGCATGACTTCCTGACAGCTTTCTTGCCTTTGCTTTCAGGATTTCTTCACTTTTCTCACATTTTCCCTATCTTTCATTTGTCTGTGTGCCTCAGTGTCTAACAACACAAATGAGCTGTGGCCTCAAAGCCTCAGGGTTCTACACACGTCACTTGAAATAAATGGTTTACCTTGATGCAAGGTTTAGGTTACTGAATAAGCCTGCAGATTATTTTCTTCACTACTATTTTTTTACATTTTTCTTTCCTGTCTTAACTTTTTTTTTTTTTTTCCCCCTATGAATTTATATTTTTACTACTAAATTAATTCATTTGAATTCCTCAGCTTGGAGAAATTTTGAGTACTGCTGCAGACTATTGTAAGAATCCAGAAGGTAAAATATTTTCAGGTCTAAGTACACTCAGTACTTTTTTCTTAATACTACTGCTGATGTGTCACTGATAAATTGGAACAGGTTTGCTAATGAACCCAGTACTGGCTCCACTCCTGTTTAACATCTTTGTTAATGATGTGAATGATGTGGCAGAATGTACCCTCAGCAAGGTTGTAAATGACATTAAACTGGGAGGAGTGGCTGATGTCAGGGTCAGTGGGTTGTGCTGCCATCCAGAAGGACCTCAACAGTTGGAGAAATAGACTCTCAGGAATCTCATGAAGTTCAACAGGAGGAAGTGAAAATTCTGCATTGGGGGAGGAACAGCTCCAGGCAGCAATATACACTGGGGGCTGTACAGCTGGAAAGCAGGTTGGCAGAAAAAGTCCTGGGGATCCCAGCGGACACCAGGCTGGATATGAGCCAGAAAGGAGCTCTTGCTGCCAAGGAAATGAAACATATTGTGGTCTGGATTAGGCAAATCATTGTCAAAAAGACAGACATGAATCAAGATTTATGCCTTGTATGTTCAAAATCAGCAGTACGTCTGAGTCTGTGGATCTTGTTCTTCTAGAAATCGGGGTTGTTTAAGTGTGTTGCTAAAACCTATCAGAAGTTAGCCACCTGGTCTAATTCAGCCCCTGGAGTAATCTTCCTTCTTGGTATCCACCAAGGATCCTAATTTCTTCAAAGCAAAGTTCGCAATCGTGACTATCCCTATAAGGGATAATTAGACTTTACAGTAATCAACTGTCTTTTGACTTCAAAGGTCAAGAATTACTCCAACACATCCCTGGCAACTATTCACTTTAAGAAGAAAATAATTAGTAGACAAGGTGAAATAGGGATCACCTAGGCAGTTATTTCAAACTTTTGGGATAAATTAAAAGAAAAATAATAGTTTTGATGAGTTGGGACCGTATTAGCTGTAGTTTCAGTTTATTTCCTTCACTGAGATATGCAATTTATGATAACACCCTTGGAATTCTTTACTGAATTCTTTACTGAACGTAGATGGGGACGTCCTTTTTTACTAAATAATCAGATATTAGAAACCGTTCTAAAAAATTCAGAAAATTCTAAGTGATAAGTGATGTTGCAAACAGAATTCTAATTTTTTCCATTCCTCTCTACTTTTTTATTTTTTATTGTTACAAGTTGATTTTCTAATTGGCCTCTATTTTTCCCCTATCGCTCATAGAATTCTAGAGGGACACACACAAACATTTGCTATATTCCTGATCCCTGAAATGTTGTTTCACCTGTACTTGTATTAGTATTCACTCTACAAAAGAACACGAGGAGAAAGGAGATCTGGAATAACATATGATTACCTTAAAGCCTGCTCAAGTGCTGCCTTTTTCATAATATACATGGATGACTGAACTGGCAGACTAGGAAATTGATCATGAACATATTTCTTAGAAATCATATCTGAGCAAACCCATGATTTGACATTGCACTAATAGTCATCTTAATAACCTAAAATTCTACTTTATATATTAAGGCATTTATTTGAGATACAATATTATGACAGAGTAAATAATACGTGCAGGCTTGATTCAAGAATTTGGAGCATAGAGTGGCTATTAAAAAATTTATGAAATATTTCTCTAAATAATACTGAAAGACCCTGCTTCTTTGTACAAACTCAAGTTCTCATTGTGAGAAGAGATTATTCTCTTTAAGCATTTCTGGATCTCAGTAGAATTTTAAATGTTTCCATCTACTATTAATAGCTCTAATTACTTTCTATGGTGTTTGTGATTAACTGTGATTTAATCCATTACATGATTTTGAATGAAATATATATTTTCATAATATAATTATAAAATTTTAAAATATAATTATATTTTTAGTAGAGAGATTTCCAAGCCTTAATAAAATTTGGAATACTGGGCTATTTATAGCATCTATAAGTGATTTTTTTTTTGCCCTAAATTCAAGAACATTGCTAAAATTAAAAAAAAAAAGCAGAAATACATTTAGCTGTTTTCAGCATTTTGGCAGAAGAAAAGTTCACAGTACTACACGAGCTGTTGCTGGAGGCTCTGCAACTGTAGGAGGACTGATGTCTCTTGAAAGATCAAGACAGTGGCCCTACATTTCTCATTTTGAAAGAAGCCATTGTCACCTGGCATCAAAATGATGCTTTAAAAATGCCCGATATGGTTTGCTCGTCTCTTTGAGGAGCAGGCTTTACCAGCTTAACCCACACTGAGTATTATCCAGAAGTGACTCACTCCAGCAGCAAGACATAAATGCTTTCACACATTTAGCTTCAACACTATGGAGGAGTAATAATTTCTGGTTTACTCCTTAAAAAATTTTTTCTTTTATGTATCATTTCACCTGGATCACTTCAGAAGGAAAACACAGGAAATAAGCACATTCAAGCATTCTGAAATCTCTGTATATTGAGATCCTTGTGCTGAAGAGATTCTTATGGAACTTTCAAAACTGCAAGGTTGGTATAAAATGGTCACCTTTCTACTTACTAATTTGCATGAACAGAATCTTTGATCGATTTCCACAGAGCTTTATGGCATCCATCTTATTTACAAGTAGTCTAAGCTGAAGATGTATAACTCTCCAATTAATGGCATGTATCATTGCAGTTCTCCATA
>VYZP01002515.1:0-22094 GCA_013400635.1 Hypocryptadius cinnamomeus | reverse complement strand
CAGGAACCTGTGGCGCCCGCTGGCTGTCTCCACAGAGCCCCTGACCCCCCTGCCCCCAGCCCCAGGCTGTCCCCCCAGAGCCCCAGGAACCTCTGTCCCCCCCTGGCTGTCCCCACAGAGTCCCTGACACCTCTGTACCCCCAGGCTGCCCCTAGGCTGTCCTCAGCCCCAGACTGATCCCATCCCCAGGCTGCCCCCAGGCTGCCCCTAGGCTGTCCCCAGCCCCAGACTGACCCCATCCCCAGGCTGTCCCCTGGCTGACCCTAGGCTGTCCCCAGCCCCAGACTGATCCCATCCCCAGGCAGTCCCCAGGCTGTCCCCTGCCCCAGGCTGTCCCACCAGAGCCCCAGGAACCTCTGTCCCCACTGGCTGTTCCCACAGAGCCCCAGACACTTCTGTCCCAGCCCCGAGCTGTCCCCATCCTGTCCCCATCCCCAGGCAGTCCCCAGGCAGTCCCCAGGCTGTCCCCAGGCTGTCCCCACCTCAGGGCAGCAGCGTGGTAGGTGTCCACGTAGTCGGAGATGAAGAGCTCGCGGTTCTTGATCACGGGGTCTGTGATCACCAGCTCCCGTCCTGAATCTGCAGAGACAAACCCCAACAGAGCCCTGACACAGCAGCTGGGCCACCACTGCCACCACCAGCAGGCCACAGCCCCAGGGTGCTCCTCAGATGCCCTCTGAGGTGACAAACACGCTGCTCGTGCGCTCAGCCAGGGGTGGGGTGCAAGAATTCATGTGGAAGAACATCACATCCATTCTTATCCATCAATTCTCCCAGGACTGCTGAAGGGAGAAACCTTGTAAGGGCACTGGGTGACTCATCTGGACCACTGGGAGCAGCCACTNACCTCTGAGAGTCCCTGAGCTGTCCCCACAGAGCCCCAGGAACCTGTGTCCCCCGCTGGCTGTCTCCACAGAGCCCCTGACACCCCTGCCCCCAGCCCCAGGCTGTCCCCCCAGAGCCCCAGGAACCTCTGTCCCCCCCTGGCTGTCCCCACAGAGTCCCTGACACCTCTGTACCCCCAGGCTGCCCCTAGGCTGTCCTCAGCCCCAGACTGATCCCATCCCCAGGCTGCCCCCAGGCTGCCCCTAGGCTGTCCCCAGCCCCAGACTGACCCCATCCCCAGGCTGTCCCCTGGCTGACCCTAGGCTGTCCCCAGCCCCAGACTGCTCCCATCCCCAGGCTGTCCCCAGGCTGACCCCTGCCCCAGGCTGTCCCACCAGAGCCCCAGGAACCTCTGTCCCCACTGGCTGTTCCCACAGAGCCCCAGACACTTCTGTCCCAGCCCCGAGCTGTCCCCATCCTGTCCCCATCCCCAGGCAGTCCCCAGGCAGTCCCCAGGCTGTCCCCAGGCTGTCCCCACCTCAGGGCAGCAGCGTGGTAGGTGTCCACGTAGTCGGAGATGAAGAGCTCGCGGTTCTTGATCACGGGGTCTGTGATCACCAGCTCCCGTCCTGAATCTGCAGAGACAAACCCCAACAGAGCCCTGACACAGCAGCTGGGCCACCACTGCCACCACCAGCAGGCCACAGCCCCAGGGTGCTCCTCAGATGCCCTCTGAGGTGACAAACACGCTGCTCGTGCGCTCAGCCAGGGGTGGGGTGCAAGAATTCATGTGGAAGAACATCACATCCATTCTTATCCATCAATTCTCCCAGGACTGCTGAAGGGAGAAACCTTGTAAGGGCACTGGGTGACTCATCTGGACCACTGGGAGCAGCCACTCCCAGGTGGAAGGAGCCAAGGAAATGAATCTGTTGGGTTTCCAGGATAAGGTATGGGCTCCTGTGCATATTTAATGGCAAATCTTCAACAAAATCCTGACAGGGGTGACTGCATAGAGCTCTGGCTTTGAGGTAAATATTGACATTCATGTTCAAACACAGAAAATTCTGAGTGCTAACAAAAGAACTGGAAGACAACTTTTTCCATGACTTCTTTCTAACACCTTTGAGGAAGACACAAAAACACTTCTCCACACACAGGAGACTGCATTAAAAAGCAGCCATGCTATCAAAAATACTTTTTGACACTGTGCCTGTAATCTCATTGTTAGAAGTTTCAAATAAATTAGTAACAGAAATGTTAGATTTGTGGAGCTTTTGCTAAAAGCACACACAGAATGTCCTTTAAAAGGGGAACGTGTGCTCAACTTTGTTCTGCCAGGCACCAGAAAGTTGCTGCATTCCATATTTCAATCACCAACTTTTATCATCACGGTTCACCTTGGAGTAGCTGCAGAATTTTTAACAGTTGCCTCAAGGAAGTTTCCTGGTAAGAACAGAAGCAAATGTTATGTCTTCCCTGGAGGCAGGAGATAAATGACACTGGGATATGTACTAAAGTTTCTTCTGCTTCTATGAAACACAAGATCACACTTGTTTTTGCAAAGAGAAAAGGGGAAATCAGCTCCAAGTGCTTCAGTTCCATCCCTCACTGCAATATTAATCACAGTGAATATTCACATGTGCAAGGGAGCAGACTGTGAGAGACACAGTTCTCATGGCACTGTGGCAGAGCCACAGAAACCAGAGGAGATCCCCAATTTCTGCAGATAATTTGGTGCTCAGTTCATTATCAGCACAGTGTCCAGGAGGCCTGCCAAGGATCCAGGGTTATTTTGCTTTTCTATCCCCTCTCAATGAGATGATGATGATGATGATGATAATGATAATAATAATAATGATGATAATAATAATAATATTAATAATAAAAAAAATAATAATAAAAATAGTAATAATTCTGTTGCACTGATATTAATATTGTTTCTGCTGTTGTTATTAATTATTATTACTAACACAGCCCAGTACACCTGGAATGCCCCTGATTACAGGAACAGGACACACACCAGTGACACCAGGCAGGGAGAGAAACCACCAGCCCTTTTCTACCACCATGTCCTGGTTCCATACCCCTGTGCAGAAGTGTCCTGTTAAAGCTGGGACTGGGGCAGAGCAGGGCAGGCTGGCTCTGTTAAAGCTGGGACTGGGGCAGAGCAGGGCAGGCCGGTCCTGTTAAAGCTGCGACTGGGCCAGGGCAGGGCAGGCCGGTCCTGTTAAAGCTGGGACTGGGCAGGCTGGCTCTGTTAAAGCTGGGACTGGGGCAGGGCAGGGCAGGCTGGCCCTGTTCAAGCCGGGCTCAGGGCAGGCTGGCCCTGTTAAAGCCAGGATCAGGGCAGGCTGGCCCTGTTAAAGCCGGGCTCAGGGCAGGCTGGCTCTGTTAAAGCCAGGCTCAGGGCAGGCTGGCCCTGTTAAAGCCGGGCTCAGGGCAGGCTGGCCCTGTCCAAGCCAGGCTGGCTCTGTTCAAGCCAGGCTCAGGGCAGGCTGGCCCTGTTCAGGGCAGGCTGGCCCTGCTAAAGCCAGGCCCAGGGCAGGCTGGCCCTGTTAAAGCCAGGCTCAGGGCAGGCTGGCTCTGTTAAAGCCAGGCTCAGGGCAGGCTGGCCCTGTTCAAGCCAGGCTGGCCCTGTTAAAGCTGGGCTCAGGGCAGGCTGGCCCTGCTAAAGCCAGGCTCAGGGCAGAGCAGGGCAGGCTGGCTCTGTTCAAGCCGGGCTCAGGGCAGGCTGGCCCTGTTCAAGCCAGGCTGGCCCTGTTAAAGCCGGGCTCAGGGCAGGCTAGCCCTGTTCAAGCCAGGCTCAGGGCAGGCTGGCCCTGTTAAAGCCGGGCTCAGGGCAGGCTGGCCCTGTTCAAGCCAGGCTGGCCCTGTTAAAGCCGGGCTCAGGGCAGGCTAGCCCTGTTCAAGCCAGGCTCAGGGCAGGCTGGCCCTGTTAAAGCCGGGCTCAGGGCAGGCTGGCCCTGTTCAAGCCAGGCTGGCCCTGTTAAAGCCGGGCTCAGGGCAGGCTAGCCCTGTTCAAGCCAGGCTCAGGGCAGGCTGGCCCTGTTAAAGCCGGGCTCAGGGCAGGCTGGCCCTGTTCAAGCCAGGCTGGCCCTGTTAAAGCCGGGCTCAGGGCAGGCTAGCCCTGTTCAAGCCAGGCTCAGGGCAGGCTGGCCCTGTTAAAGCCGGGCTCAGGGCAGGCTGGCCCTGTTCAAGCCAGGCTGGCCCTGTTAAAGCCGGGCTCAGGGCAGGCTAGCCCTGTTCAAGCCAGGCTCAGGGCAGGCTGGCCCTGTTAAAGCCGGGCTCAGGGCAGGCTGGCCCTGTTCAAGCCAGGCTGGCCCTGTTAAAGCCAGGCTCAGGGCAGGCTGGCCCACAGGCACTCACCGTTCTCGTTGTGCCTGTCCTGCACCAGGTGCTGGTACACCGAGTCGGGCACCTCGGACTGGCGGTAGTACCACTTGACGTTCATCAGCAGATGGTCCCTCTTGCTCTGAAAAACAACCCCGGTCAGGTGTTACTGACAGGGAAATCAGCCCACAGCCCTCACTGGGAAAAAGCCCAGGTCACACCCAGAGGGAGGAATTCCTCCAGCCTGTGCTGGTGACAGCTTGATTTCCAGCCCAGACAAAGGCAGGGAGATCCTCCTGCATCAGTTGTGTCTCTCTGCATCTGACCAGCAAACCCCAATCTAGTCACTCCTGTTAATTAACCCGAGGAAAGAGGCAGGGAGAAGAAAAGGATTGCAATTTTTGGCCTCACACAGTCTGCTGATGTCCCCAAATAAGAAGTATTTATGGCCAAACATGCAAAAAAGAATACCCACAGTAACACCATTCAGTGCAACCATTCTTAGCAGTGGAAACCAAGAGATAATAGATTTTTTTCCCTCCAAGGACAGATGGATCCAGACATAATCATAGATGTTCTTTATCACACAAAAGAATAGGATACTGCACTTCAATCACAATAATTACAGGCTCTGACTGCTCATCAACCTCACAGCAAAATTTACACAAAACTGTCTTCCCCAAATGCTCTTTTACATTGAGGCTCCAGCCACCAATTTGTTCCTCCTTAGAAGGAAACTGAAGCATAAACAGCACTTAAAGAGAACTTCTAGATCGAGTCACTACAGACTCTGCTCCAACCCCTGGTGTGCAATTCTGCTGCTGCTCCAAAGCAGGGAGCAAACAAAGGCCTGCAGGGAAAGGAACATTCTGCTGGCATGAGGCAAGTGCAGGTTTGTTTTCCCCTGGGCTGCAATGCCCAGCCCGGTCTGGGGCTGCTCCTGAGCCGCTGCCCGTGCCGGGTTCCACCTCAGCTCAGCGCTTCCACTGCAGCAGCCCGGCTGTCAGAGCTGTTCTGCTGAACAAACATCACCCGGAGCTTCCCGGGAAAGGCATTTCCCGAGCAGAGCCCGTGTAATACCGGCACAGCACGGCCAGTGGCAGCATTGTGCCAGGAAAGCTGGGGCCCCAAAGCCACCTGCACATCCCCATCCTGTCCCCAAAGCCTCGGGGCATCCCCATCCTGTCCCCAAAGCCACCTCCACATGCCCATCCTGTCCCCAAAGCCACCTCCACCTCCCCATCCCCTGTCCCCAAAGCCTCGGGGCATCCCCATCCTGTCCCCAAAGCCTCCTCCACACCCCCATCCTGTCCCCAAAGCCACCTGCACATGCCCATCCTGTCCCCAAAGCCACCTGCACATCCCCACCCTGTCCCCAAAGCCCCTGGGCACCCCCGGGCTGAGGCTCCTTTTCAAACACCACATCTGCAATCAGAGCCAAGGAGCTCGGAAATGCACGGGAAGAAATCAAAGGGACAGCGAGTGAGAGGCAGCTCTGATTTCTGCTGCCTGCTGTTCAGAAATTGGGGCTGCAGGCTGGGCTGATCTGCAGAAATAATGCTCTGTGCAGCTTTTATGGGCAGTCTCTGAATTCTGGAGACAAAAAAGTCCAAGTAAATAATCTGTTACCCTCTCGCTAAGAGTTCATAAATTCTCTTAGTGGAGCTCGCAGCAATGATGGGAAACATCAACCCAGCACTTCTCTGCAAATTCTCTTTGTGCTTCTCAGCTGAGAGGACAAACCCCACTCTTCTGTTACACACACCCTGGGAGGATGCTCAGAGAGCTTCCCTGGCACGAATCCCATCCACACACACAAGGACAGTTTACAACAAGCACCAACGCTGATTTCTGTGCCTCTGGAGCCTTTCAAAGAGCAGAACTCCACGGAGCCCTGCAAAGGAGGCACAGGCACATCTGCACAATCCAGCCTGGAGCTTGGGCTGCTGGTTTGGAACAGCAAATGACAGCAGGGGAGGGGGAGGACTGGAAATGTGCACTGTGCTCTGCCAGGGAGGGGCTGCCACAGCTTCCCTACAAACCCCAAATCGTCCCAGGTGTGAAGAAGCACCCACAGACAGGGGGAGAGCTGAGAGAAGAGGGAGCTGCCACACCTGGAAAAGGAGAGAGGCAGGGAATGTGAAGGGATGGCTGTGTGTCCTTCCAGCCACCCTGCTGGGAGGGGACAGCTTTGCAGGGGAAACTCGGGGTGCCCAAATTCATCCTTGGCATCTGCAGGATCCCACAACAAGGAGGGGTGGCACTGCCAGCGTCCCACTGCCCTGGCACCACACCGAGCCCCAGGCTGAGGGGACACGGAGATGCCACCACCCCCTGCCCTGTCACTCCTGTCACAGCACAGGGGACAAGGCCAGGGGCAGCACTCACACTCATTCTGGCACTGGAGGGAGGAAATCCGTGGTTCCAAGTGAGCTTTTCCCCCTGCTGCCCTAAGGGACCACCTCACTCTGTGCCACCTCCCCAAAGACGCTCTCGGTGCTTCAGGCAAGGCAAACAGAAGTTTGTGCTGGGTGCCAGAGCTGGTGGAGCCCAGCTCAAACAGGCACTGTGCACCAACACCTGGCACAGCAGGGACTGCACAAGAGCTTCTCAGGAACATCCACAGAGAACACAAAGTGCCTGCAGGTGTTTTATCACCCAGAAATGAGACTGCCCACCAGGGTGGGACTGATGGCACTGACAGGGCAAGGCGGATTACAGGAGTTCCCTAACACCCAGAAATGGCTTTTCTTTCACCCAGAAAACAACAACAATAACCTGTCTTATTTTAAAGCTATGGAGAAAACACGTGAAGTTAAGAGTTATAACCCAAACAGGTGATAAAACCAAAACACAACCAACCCAAACGTGCTGCGTTTCTCAGAGCAGCCACAGTCTGCCCCCACTCCCCAGCTTTGAACTCCTGACACCTAAATTCTACCAGAGAGGCATTTTAGGTGATTCAGAAATGAGGAGATAAACGGGGCCAAGGTGAAGATCAGAACAATTCTCAGACTCTGACAGTGCTGCTGACAGTGCCCATTTGGAGCATGGAACGGCTCTGTGCCTCCACACAGGCAAAGCAGCAACAAAAATATCATTTACAATGAGATGTGCAAGGAACCTTTTACAGAAAAGTCTGACAATGATGCACTTGGGGTTGGGTTGGCTGGGCTGCGGGTTCTGGGTTTCTTTGGGGGTTTTTCTGGGGAGAAGATGAGCTGATCTCCTTCCTAAATACCTTTTTGTACCACCATTGGCCATTTTTGTCCAATTCACTTAACAGCTGCACCCTGACAACCCCTTTTCTGTGCCCACTCTTCAGCACAGACGATTTTGTGGGGTTTAACCTGAAGCTTCAATCTTGCTAAAAATACAAAACGTCTGTCAGAGTCTCCCTTTTCACATTTCCATCCCTCATGGCACAGGAATTCCTAGACATGCTATTTTGTCAGCCAACTTCCTAAATACGTATGTCATTTCTAAAGCAGACTGCACTCAGAGGTGTCAAGGCACCAACTTCTGTGGCAGACTATTTATTTTCAAACCATGTGCACACAAAAGAAGTGTCCCCTACCTCCTAAAAGTGTGACTTTTTTTTTTCCCCTTTTTTACACCTTTACATCTGAAAAGCTGCAGACAGTCACATGCCAAATCCAGGCTTGCAGAAACTGCAGCCATGGCAAGAGCTTTAAATTTCAAGTGTCTTTCTGTCAGCTCAAAACGATTCCCTGTGCTGCAAAACCACATTCTCCCCTTTAATGAAAATATTGTCTTTTGCTGCAGCGCTCACAAAGTGCTCATTTGGGGGTTTTATTCTCGCTGACATTTTGGGTTTTGTTCCTTTTAAACAGCACGAATCAGTTTTGGACATTGAACAAGAATTAGATGGGATCTGTAAATGGATTAAAGCATCTCGGTTCACAAGCATCTGGTCCACTTCTATTTAAAATGAGCCTCTGCCTTGAAGGGGAAAAAATAATGCTGCAAGTTCTCTTTAAAAAGCAGGAATGTCCTAATTTCCACAGCATTTGTGACAATTCCAAGGTGCCTGTTTTCCCTGGGACACCCCAGAGCAGATCTTCAGGGAGCCCAGGTTCTCTGTCAGGGGGGTGAGAACCCAACTGTGCAAACCAGCACAGATGTCCTGCAGAGCCTCCCAGAGGGATTAATCACTGCACTTCACTCCCTGCCCTATTTAGATCCACAATCAAGCACAGCCAGCTTTGGGAAACACGTGCCAAAGGCTGGAGATGGCAGATGGGCACGCTGGAGCCGGGCACTAGCAGCAATTCCAGAGAAACAAACAGGGACAAGGAACAGAACATCCTCCCTTCCCAACCTGTTTGCCACCATGAAACCTCACTCTGCTGGAGAACTGCTCTTACTCTCAGTCAGTTCTGACATTTACTAATAGCCAAAGGAGAGAAAAGGAAAAATATAAAAAGACCACTCAGATTCACTGTGGGGAAAAAGAAAAAAAAGCAGAGGGGGGACACAAATGAAGCTATCTGGAAATCAGGAGCTAAAGAGACACAGCAAGGATTATTTCTCTTCCCTCTCCACGTGTAATTCAACGTTCTCAGGGTATCTTTTCGTAGGCTGTTTGCTAATTAATTAAGAAAACTGATCAGCTGTTTGTAAGCCAAGCAAACCCAGCCTGGAAATGCAGAGGTTATTACTACAAATGAATGTTATTTTTGCAGCTTGATTATTTCATTCAGACGCCTGCATAGCAACACATAATTACTCCTTGCAAACAGAGCAGCATTGTCAGCGTTCAGCAAGAAACACAAATGTGAAATAAAAGCAATGATGTGGCCACATGCAGATTAATCCTGGAGCAGGGCAGGGCTGCCCCTTACCCCGAGCCAAGGCAGAGCCTGCAGCCCCAAACCTGCTCCTGTTATCTAATGACTGCTCCATCTACACGGATTTTCTGATAGGAACATGCCTGGCTGGCTTATCTGGGCACAGGAGGCAGGGCACAGAGGCTGTGATTTGTGTGATTTGGGCTGATTGAGCGCAGTAATGGGAGGCAGGAAATGAGAAGCCCTGGGAAAGCCGCGGATAATCGATCAGAGGATTCACTCAAGTGTGAGCTGAGCTGGGAATGAGCTGCCCGGGGTAGCAAATATTGCTGTTTCCAGGGTAAAGGCCCATTTCTGTGATCTATGCAGGGCACAGCACAATTTATTGACAAAACAATATCGGATTTTTTCACAACTGACATTTTCTGACTGTTTACGGCAAGAATTTTTCACGTGTCCTTTTTATTCACAAATAAAACTCCTTTTGGAATCCACCGAGTCGCCTCAGCGTGGAAATGAATTCAGCCTGGTGTAGGAGGAACCCTGAGATGTAAAGCACTCCTCACACTCACCTTGCCCTGAATTCCAGCCCCTCACAGGTGCTCAGAGCACCTGCAGGGACACACCTGGCCCAGACCCCAGGGGATGCACACTCAGGGACACTGCTCAGAGAAGTTTTTGTTCTACAGAACGTGAAGCAGCAGTGTCTGCAAACATCACAAACAGTCATTTGTGGCCTCGTTCCTCACAGGAGGACAGGGGAAGGCACCAGAGCCTGCAGGCACACACTGACCCACCCAAATATCAACCAGCAGCCCGTCCACACCTTTAAAAACTGCACAGGTGCCCAAACCCACTTTCCCAGCAGGGCACATCATCTGCAGGGCTGTTGGTGCTCGTGAGGCAGCCCCCAGGGCTGCAGCTCTCCAGAACTGCAGTCAATGCCCAGGAGATGCCATCTGCTGTCTCCCAGCGTGGGTGTTTGGCACTGGAGCTGCCAGACTTGCTGAAAAACACAGCTCAGCACAGCCCTGAGCTGCAGCACAGCTCTGAGAGCACGGCACCTTCTGCTGGGACACGCGTGGGATGAGAATTGTGGCAGCTCTGCAGCGGGACAGACCCACCAGGAAATGCAATAAAAGGCACTAAACTGAGCCTGGTGACTGCAGCAGCGAGATCCACCTCACCAGGAGCCAGCACTGAGCTCCCTGTGCTCCAACCACAGTGCAGCTCTAAGGAAGTTCAGCAAATCCAGCAGGTTTTACAAAAGCTGACTGATGGGGAACAAGTGTCAGCTCTTTATTTTATTTAATGTGACTCACACGTCTCACCTTGAGCACAGCCTCGTCCAGGGTTTCAGAGGAGAAAAAGAACATTATTCATTTCAGGTAATGACCGAGAGAGGTGTCTGTATTTAAAATAAACTCTACTGTTTATTCCATCAGCTCTCCAGCTTTACCAGAAACAAAGCTGCTCACTGTGCTGAGAAGCAGCAAGTCACCTGCTTTCATTTAAGTGAAATACACTTAGGTACAAAATACCCTTAAAATTTCACTGTGATCCTAAACGACAAAAGACAAATTCATCTTGTTAAAAAAAGAAGCAGTTATGCTTAAAAACTGACTGGCTTAAAATAAAACTATGATAAGATCTTCCATGAAGGTTGTGGGTCATTGCTTACTACCTCATTCAATCCCTTTGTGGTCTCTTTCTGCTCCGTTTCCTTTTTTCCCATCCAGGTTTCCTGGGTTTATTTTCCCCCACAGATCTCCACCTTCAGTGGAATTCCAGGGAATTTTCCAGGTGAAGGTGCTGCTGCCCCTCCATCAGGGCCTCTCCAGGGTATGACACTGCACCCAGCAGGGCAGGGAAATCCTATTTCACAGCAAACTCACAAATAGGCATTTCATATAAACTCACAAATGCCAGGTGAGGCCGTGGAGGTGCCACATCTCTGCTGTCACTGCACCAGCATCCCAAAGCCAGACACACCCCAGAGCCATTAATGGGCTGTAATTAACTCCACTGCCAGAGAAAGCAATGAGCACTGCTTCTGACCACAGCATCCCTGCTCATGCTTTCTGCCTCTCCCAGCCCCACTCTGATTACACATTTTGCCTTTCCCCAGGAGCAGATCTGGAGGGAGCTGCTGACCCAGAAGTGCCAGGGACCCTCCTGAGCATCTCCTGCTCAGCTCAGCACCAGCAGCCACCACCACCTAATGGGATCACAAATGCATTTAACTGATCACTGAATGGATGCTGCGGTAATTAAATTCCATTAAGGTGTTTTTAGCATTATGCCAAAGAAGTGCAGCGCTGATATGAAGATACCATTCGGGCCCCGCCTGACATTTGCCATTAAATGTCATTTATAGCACATAGCTCAGATCTAATTGCAGAGCAGCACCAGCCACAGTATTTATCACTTCTATTAAAACAAGCAGCACTCAGCAGTGGGGCTATTCAAAGCCATCACACGCAGTTTAAATAGATTTCTCACCTTTTAAATATCAAGAGGACACATTTTCTTTACCATCTCACTGAGGGGTTTACCTTTGAACAAAGACACACCAAGAGCTGGAGGATAAAACAAGCAGGAGACAGTTTGCTCTGCAAACCCAGCCCGAGTTTGAACAGTCACTGCCTGCTAAAATATCACCTCATGGGCAGGGAGTTTTATAACAGGAAAAATTAAAGCACCTTTGCCAACAGGTTGGGGTTGGAAATTACAAAAAGAAAAGGAAAGAAAATGCACTGATCAGCCAGAGCCTGTGACTTGGCTGTTCCACCACAAAAGCAAAGGCTGTTCCTGGGAGGAAACAAAGTGTGTTTGGAAATTAATGCCTGGAAAGTGAATGTCTCCTTGTGCAGCTCCCCAGAGGATGTCATTTACTTGGTAAATGGTCACTTACTGAAATGTTTACCTCTTCTCAGAAACTGCCCACACGTGTGTGTCACTGACCAGCAGATTAAAATCAGCTTTTCACACAGAATTCACACCAGGGGGCTGACAAACAGGGCCAGACACAGCCTCACCAAAACCCTGCCCGTAATTAATGGCAACACCCAGAGCAGCTCATCAAGGAAACAAAGCAGCAATCTTAAAAATGTCAATCTGCAGGAGGCAGGGCTGTATCTCAGCACACAGGGAATTTCTAACACACACTGCTGCTGCCTGCCCTGCTATCAATAGCTAAGTTAGCAACACCCGGCTTTAGCTTTGATTTGTATTTGTATGTAAATCAGGACTAAATAAACATACCCCAAACCAGCTCCACAGGCTGCAATCTAATCTGAACAGAAAGATTGGAAAGATGCTCTCCATTCATCTGGAAATAGCCAGGTATTGAAAACACTAAAATCAGAAATAACTACACTGAGAATAAACAGGATGCATTTACCTGCTGGAAGAGAAAAAACCTCAAAGGAAAAGTTGGGAGAGAGATACAAAATAAAAAACAACTTTTCTTGGGTGCTGGAAGCGTGAACATACAGGCAACTGGGATGGTCCAGAAGGAAAGGAGTTCTGAAATAGAGAAATGTGGTTTTTAAACCTCTAGCACATCCCATGGCCAGCATGTGCACTCTGCTTTGAACTGCAGTGAGCACAGCCAGCCAAGCTAATGCACAATTCCAAAGTTAATCGTTTGTCTTGGGCCATATAATCACCACAGCATTACAACTCCAACAAATGAAGCCACTAATAACTTCTATTAAAGAAGTCAAGGTGTTAATTCACTCCCAGGTCCAGCAGCAGAAAGCTCTGAGACCAAGCAGCAGAAAGCACTCAGTCCTTGTGCAGAACTCAAATTAATTTCCTCTATTACTGGAGGCACTGGATGGAACCCATCAGTGCCAGACTTGAAGGCTCTGACTCCAGAATCTCCTGAGGATGATGATGGGGCTGATGCCTCTCCCCTGCCCTGGGAACAAGGGTTCACCCCAAAGGAACCAGCACAGCCAGTTCTTTCCAGACCCACTGGGAACAGGAGGATTCTCTGTGCTACCAGAAATGCAGAAACTGGCAGGGAACCTTACAAAACAGAAAAAATGACCAGAAGTAATTCAAGGAATTTGTATAAAACTTGGTTTGATGGTTTAGAGAGAGCTCATGATTTACATCAGCTTCCTTTTACCCAAGACAATCTTCTCAGAAAGGTTTTAACACTTCCTTGAACTTGGTTCTGCAAACTGCTGAGCAGGAGCCTGGCTTTGGGCAAATGGAAGGGTTTGAGATCATGGACTCGAACGAGGAGCTGTGCCTCTCTGTGACACACAAGTTAAGGGCAGCAGCCTGTTGGATCAATACTGAAGCCCATATTTCAGCTGCCTGTGCAGTTGTCTGCAGTTCTGGCTGTGCCATCTCCCTGGGAACCTGACCCGAAAAGCCCTGGAGCTCCCTGAGTGCTCAGTACCTTGGAAAAGTGAAATAAAATATTCATGCACTGGCACAAGCAACACTGACAAATCCAAAGCCATTTCCCAGCACTTGAACTGGTGTAAACTGCAGCACTCGTCCTATGAGTGCTTCCCAAGGAGCACAAGATAAATTAATCTGGAATAGAAGGCAGTATTAGCTCCAATTTCAATATTTACCGTGCCTGCTGCAAACGCAGCCATGCTCCAGATGTGCTCCCAGCTGTTTGCTTTCCTGGCCCAATGTCTTTAGCAACAAACAGCCCCTTGGTTTAATCACCTCCAGATCAGAGATTTATGATGCTATTTCACCACAGTTCATGGAATTCTGCACTTCAGAGCGTGAAGTTTTCAGCTGAAGGCCCAAACCAGCTCAAAACTCCCAGAGTTTGTGTTCTGAGGGTGCAGCAAAGCCACACCTGAAATCAGGACGCAGCTTTCAGGTATTTCCTCACAAATTTGCCCCAGCTGAGGGAGGGGAGCTCTAAATTCCAGTCCAGGCTGGTGATCATCACCCTGGACCAAGAGCCCAGCACAGGCAGAGGGAATTCCTGGGTCTGGGAATATCTGGGAATGTCCTGGAATATCGATATGGGAAGCACCACAACACCTCAGAACAGCAAAACTGGCACCAAATGGCAGCTCCCCTCTTGGAAAACACCCTTCTCAATCTTCTCAGGCACAGGCATTGCAAAGAGCATCCCAGGGAGCAGCTTCCTGCAGCTTCCCAGGCTGATATTCCCCATCCTGCAGCTGCTGCCTGCCAGGGTCCCGGGGTCACACATATCAAAGCACCCAATTGCCTTTTCTTTTCTTGCTGCCTTTTTTTTTTTAAAGCACGAGGAATATGAAAGCACACGCTGAAGCTGGTCCTTGTTAGCAGAGCCATTTTCATCTCTTTAAACTCAAAGAGAGCAATTCCCTTGAAAACTGTCACAGCATTTTCCCAATCCATAAAGAGGAAGTTCAACAGCCTCAGGTCACTAATCGCAACGACGGGAGATACAGAGCATAAATTATGTCCTTCTATTCCTCAGCACTGAAACAGATACATTCTTTTATCTTACTTATTTGATTCTCTCTATAAACTGAACGTTTCAGACATGTTTGTAGTCTGGAAAGGATGTTTTACAAATAAAAGGGAAGCACTTTGTTGTTTACACAGCGTTCCTTCCACGGGGTGTACTAATATCACATCCAGGTGGGTGGACAAGAACTGCTTTACACAACAACACAACTTGGGTGTTTTCCCAAAGGAAAAACTTTATTTCAAGTTTAAGAGTTGCTCAGCACGAGTTTGTTGGTCTTAATAATTTTGCATCACTTTTAACCTTAAAATGTGCCAACAAACAACTGAAGGGAATATGACTTAAAAACCCCCAGAAGTTCTGCTTAGAAAGCAGAGCAGGATGCTTACACACTACTAATTTAATTAAAGAGTTATTTTCCTTTCAAATACCCTCTAATGGCCCAAAACGAACTGAGGCTGCTTTAAAAATCAATCACTTTAATCAAAATTACAAGTCCAAATTCTCCATGGATTAGTGTTCAGTGATTGCAGTGTCAAAAATGCAGATCCATCACATCCCTGGCTGCCAGTGCCAGGCAGGGACCCGTCCCCAGAGGTGAGACCAGGGGACAAAACCCAGCCTGAGAGCATCTGAAGCTCTGCCAGGCACAAGGTGGAGCTGACTTGAAGCGTTTTCCTAAGTGACTCCATCGGTCCCTGCTCAGTAAAAGGGAGATTGTGCCTTTCCTGCCACTGGGGCACAGAACAGGTACTTAAAAAGGGAGATTCTGCCTTTCCTGTC
Organism: Hypocryptadius cinnamomeus; assembly: GCA_013400635.1. Lineage (NCBI taxonomy): Eukaryota > Metazoa > Chordata > Aves > Passeriformes > Zosteropidae > Hypocryptadius > Hypocryptadius cinnamomeus. Next base: position 6,896 of record VYZP01002515.1, on the reverse strand, counting down.
CCTCAAGCACAGAACAGGTACTCAAAAAGGGAGGTTCTGCTTTTCTTGCCACTGAGGCACAGAACAGGCACCCAAAAAAGGGAGATTCTGCCTTTCCTGCCATTCAGGCACAGAACAGGTACTCAGAAAAGGAGATTCTGCTTTTCTTGCCACTGAGGCACAGAACAGGTACCCAAAAAAGGGAGATTCTGCCTTTCCTGCCATTCAGGCACAGAACAGGTACTCAGAAAAGGAGATTCTGCCTTTCCTGCTCCTCAGGCACAGAATGGGTACTCAAAAAGGGAGGTTCTGCCTTTCCTGTCCCTCAGGCACAGAACAGGTACTCAAAAAGGGAGATTTCTGCCTTTCCTGCCCCTCAGGCACAGAACAGGTGTCCAGAGAGCATCCACACCTCATCCCCTCCCCGTGCTCCTCTGTCCCTCTCAGCCTGTGCAGACCTTTCCCAGCAGTTCATAACCTGCACAAGCCAAGCCCTGCTGGCTCAGGCTGGTCCTAAACTCAGGCTCAAGGTGTCCCAAACTCGGGCTCAGGGTGGTCCCAAACTCGGGCTCAGGCTGGTCCCAAACTCGGGCTCGGGCTGGTCCCAAACTCGGGCTCAGGGTGTCCCAAACTCGGGCTCAGGCTGGTCCCAAACTCGGGCTCAGGCTGGTCCCAAACTCGGGCTCACCCCCCAGGAACCCCTCCCCTGCCAGGACACCCTGCTCTGCTCAGGTGACACTGCCAGGTTAGGCTGTCCCAAACCTGCACTGAGGTTGCCACAGCAGCATTAAAAGCATCACCTCCACCCTAAGGAGCAATGCCAGGGAAGGCTGGGACACCACAGTGACATTTCACATTCCTCAAGGAAACCCTTCGGAAAGCAGGAAAACAAATTCCTTTAATGAATTATCCTCAGCAGCTCACCAAGCATAACAATGTGTCTTTGGAGGCTGAGCAGAGACACAAGAAATCTGACAGTGCTCAAGTACCCCCAAATGACCAGAGAGAAAATTTCGACTTCAATAATCCTAAAGGTCAGAAGCATTATTAAACATGACAGATGCTCTCACTCTTCAACACCAGAGGACATGGCTACATTTATTCAAACTCCATTTTCTCTTGCTACATAAAACCCAGCTAATGTACAATTTGATACTTTTTTTTCCCCTAAAAGCTAGAGATAACATTTTTTTTCTCGGTATTTTCCAGCTGGCACACAATGATTTATTTAGCACTCAATTATCTCAGCACAGGTGTAGGAAACAGGTTTACCTCGGGTAAGGGGGAGGAAACAAGGCAGGAGAAAGGTAAAATAGAAAGCTAAAGATGGTGAAGACCACACTGCCATGACAAAGGGCTTAATGAAATTATAAATATCAGCCCAGGGAAACAGCCCAGGAGCCTTTCCTGGGGGGAATAATCCTCCAGTGCTCCTGTGCCAACAAGCCAGCCATGAGAATTCCAACTGCTGGAGCCAAGTGAGGCAAAAACAAACAGGGCAACCACATTAAAAAGGAAAAAAAAAAATCAAAACAACCCCCTGTGGATTATTCTGTGGGGGTTTTTTGTTTGTTTTGGTGTTTTGTATATTTGTTTGGGTTGTTTTTTTCTAATGTAGCCCCTAAGTTGTGAGGTCTGGATTGCAAAGAACCAGGCCATATGGAAGGAATGGAGGCAGAGCTGGATTTGAGCCCTCAAAAACACACATATAGCCTTAACTTCCAGCTGTTAATCCTCACTCTGAACCATGCTGCCATCTGCTTTAAACCCCAAACATGAACACTGCCTCTCCAAAGGACCATGATGTAACTGTGACATAACACTGCAGCTCTGTAGGAATTAATTCAGTTGCACTGGTGCATTACACTGCCAAGGCTACTCAGAAAAACAACCCCAAAATCCCACAAAAATGTTAAACATTAGCTAATTGACAAAATAATGGCACTGATGAAATGACACAGCCAGGTCTGAACACAGCATCCCCACACAGCCCTGAGCACCTCGGGAATGCAGAATATGCTGGGTTAGCAGCCTCAGAATGGATGGCTCCTGCTCCTGCCTTCCTTCCCAAGATGTACAACAAAATAAAAAGAACGTTGCTCCATATTTCAGCTGAGTCCAGTGAAACTCCAGTGCCCATAAATCCACAGGGCAGCCTCGTGCCTCTTCCCTCAGCTCTGAAGCTCACCTGAGAGACACTGCAAATCCCCTGCTAATCTAACAGCCTGAAAGCAGCACTTAGAGAACAGGCTGCCATACAAAAAGAATTTATTTTTACACAGATGTGACAAGCCCAAACCTCACTGTGCAGCACAGCTTAGGATCTGTGTGAGAATTCAAAGTGGCATCTGGGTAAGAGCAACCAAAAAAAAAAAAAATACACAGAGAAGCATTGTAAAAAGGAGGGGAATTATCAAAATGGATTCATATGCATCTGGAATTATTTTAATACAAAACGCCCAGCAAATCTCCCTGAGCTGCTGACAAATCACCAGCTGAGGTAAATCCCAGATAATGAAACATTGTAAGGAAGGCTCTATTTAATAATTTAGCCCCTGTCAAGGAGTTTGTATTGATTCTTGTTTCCAGCACAGGGAGAGAATGTTATCTGCAGCCTCACGGCTTGGTGACAGCATCAGAGGATTTAATCACTGTGCAGGCCCTGCCATGCAATCCTTAAACTGTCACCTCTGCTTCTCCATCACTGCCACTGCCTCCAGAGCCCTGCACCCACACTGCCCCCCACCCTGCCCCACTGCCATCACAGCAGCACTTCCATCTGCTGCACACTAGACAGAAAAGCCAATCTCATCTGCAGGCTAAATTCTTTATTTTAAATAATTCAGTGCTCCCTCAAACGCCTCGTTCGTCTGGCTCCCGTTAGCCAAGGCTGCTCTGGCCCTTGGTGGCACACTGAGCTGTGCTGGGGCAGGACGGAGCAGCCACAGGAGAGCACTCCCAGAGCCAAGGAATCAGCCTGGGATCCTTGGGTGTGCCCTGGCAGGACCCAGAGTGTGCCCTGGCAGGACCCAAACCCACCCAGCCCCAGCCCTGCCCGGGCAGGCACCTCCCACCCCTCCAGCCTGCTCCAACCTCGCCTTGAAAAGGTTCAGCAGTGATCTGGAGGAAGAAGAAAATCTTTTTTTTTTGCCTTTTTTTGGCCGTAGAAAGAGCGATGGATCTGGAGAAGCATGGAAAAAAAAATCTGTATTAATCAGCATTTTTTCCACACCAAAAAGGAAAGGTCACGCTGCCTCGGAACTGGCCAGGAAAAATTTGCCACAAATTAATTCAGCTGCAGTTCAGGAACAGAACATCAATTCATCTGCAAACAGAATGAGGCTTTTAAATACATAAATGCTTGTGGCTACAGAAACCTCACCCAGATATTTGCATGCAAAAACCCCAGCTCCTGTAGCAGTGCAGAGAATAACAGATGTAAATTAAACATGTTTGCTAAAATGCAAGGCCACATGCAGGAGGAATGCAAAGGAGAGGAAGCATGAACTGCATAATTTAGAAAAAAAAATGTCTTTTGATTTTTTGCCTCCTTTATTCCAGGTGAGATGCAACACTTTCCATTTTATAATCCTTGGGATCGGAGCAAAGCGATCCCAGAGGCCCACGCAGCCAAGGTCATCACACCCAGATTTTCTATTACAGGGCACTAGCAGCATTTCACAACTGTCTTTTTATGCACTTCTGCCTTTCCATCCAGACTATAAATTGTTACAAGGCCCTGGGGCAATCCAGCTGTATACTCCATTCAAATCAGGCTTCAAGGAGAAAGCTCCACAGTCAAGATGCTTCAATCAAGTAAACACACAGGCACAAAGGGCAACTGCATCACAATTAATAACGTTTCCTTTTGTGTGGCAAATTCAGCGTTTTCCTGGTGTAAAGTTTCCCTCTGATGCTCCCATTCAGAGTGTGGCCATTAGCATTTTAAATGTGACATCAAATTAAGGCAGGATGCAGAAAGCACAAACACTGCTGCTGAAATCCATCTGCTGGTGGTGTTCTGGGTCCCTCTGGAACACAGGAAAACCTTCAAAAGGCAATTTGGACTCATTTATCCAAGCTGGAAACTCGCACCAGGAAAGGTCTGAACAGCAGGATGGGAGGGCAGGTTTGCAGCTCTGCTGTGTTTGTAGGAATGCAGAAATAACTGAGTGTAATTGCAGGAACGGGCTGCTCTCAGCTCACACAGAGCCTGGCTGCAGCAGCTGCCTCTCCTGGCTCTCACTCCTCACCCCTGCCTCTGCTGCTTCCTCCTCCACCTCTCCCTTCACCTCCACTTGCTGTCCCAGGGAAAATGCAGATCAGCTACCTGGGTGAGAGTCCCAGTGCTCCTGTCCCTGTGCCCCCTTCCCCTCCAGCCAGGCTGAGCTGGAGCTGCAGGTGCCAGCACAGCCCCAGAGCTCACCTGAGCTGCTTCAGGATCCAGCACAGCCCCAGAGCTCACCTGAGCTGCTTCAGGACCCAGCACAGCCCCAGAGCTCACCTGAGCTGCTCCAGGACCCAGCACAGCCCCAGAGCTCACCTGAGCTGCTCCAGGACCCAGCACAGCCCCCAGAGCTCACCTGAGCTGCTCCAGGACCATTCCCAACCCAGCACAGCCCCAGAGCTCACCTGGGCTGCTCCAGGACCCAGCACAGCCCCAGAGCTCACCTGAGCTGCTCCAGGATCCAGCACAGCCCCAGAGCTCACCTGAGCTGCCCCAGGACCCAGCACAGCCCCAGAGCTCACCTGAGTTGCTCCAGGACCCAGCACAGCCCCCAGAGCTCACCTGAGCTGCTCCAGGACCATTCCCAAACCAGCACAGCCCCAGAGCTCACCTGAGCTGCCCCAGGACCCAGCACAGCCCCCAGAGCTCACCTGGGCTGCTCCAGGATCCAGCACAGCCCCAGAGCTCACCTGGGCTGCTCCAGGACCATTCCCAAACCAGCACAACCTCCCTGGCACCAGCTCAGCACCCAGGCAATCTCACCTTGTGCTCCGTGCCCCTTCCCGAACACCAAAATTCAGCCAACTTCTCCCACTTCTGATCTCTGCAGGCACACAAAGCCCTCTCCCACAGACATGGCTCTGCACTACTTTTGATATTTAAATTGAGCCTTAATCAAAGCTGGATCCGCATGGGTTTAGAGGCACTACATAATTAATATATTAATATCTGAAATGTAATTACTGCTGTTGCATCATATATTTAAAGCCAACAGCTGGCTGTTTCAGGTGAGGAAGACACTTCCATTGGGATAAAACAATCCTGTAACCAACACTGCAGGTTTTTTTTGCTCACAACCACTCCTGAGGAGGCAGCTTCACCAGGAACACCCAGAGCTTGGGACAAAGTTCCCCTGGCTGAGCTCTCTGAGCTTTGCTGAGATCCTGAAGGATTCACAAGGATATTCCTGTTGGATTTCCCATCACAGCATGTCAGAGCCCTCCCTAAAGCAGGTTTAATTTCTGTATCTGGGGTGTGGGGTTATAAAATGTCCCTTAACCCACTGGGTGCACACAGGAACTGAATTTCTGCACATTTATTGGATTTTCTCACACAAGTCACTCAGCTGAGTTTTAATTGCGTGTTTTCATCAGCCAGAAGTAATCACAATCAACATTTTAATTAAGATAAAGAGAATGGACAGAATTTTAGGACTTGTTAACCACAAACAAAGAGATAAAAGGAAATTTCACTGTTTATAATTCTTTGCATTACAATCAGTGTAAACTACAAAAGAAACACATTAAATACTACTATTTAATAAAAAACCCTTGAGCTCTGAAGCCATACCCTCAGCCTGAAGAAAACACAAATCTGTTTCTTCAAATGGCCTGATCTGAAAGGCAATTCAGTGAGAATTTCCACTTTCAAAACACAGCAGAAGGTGCTGGGTGTGAATAACGAACAGGACTGGCTGAGCAGCTCCTTTGCCATTTCCTCCAGAAATCCCAGATGCCATCCTTGCACCAGAAACTCGGGAGATCAAAGTGATTTTGGCCAGGTTTGATGAATTCCCAGCAGAGCTCAGAGCCCACAGTGACAGGATAAGCAGCTGCAGCCAGGCTGAGGGACATGAAATGAGTCAAGATTGGATCAATTCAGGAAAAATTAACGCTGAGGGGAGGTGAAGCAACACTGGATTCCCTCTCCTCTCCTCAGAGCCAATTCCCAGCTCCCCTCCCCTCCCCTGCCAGCTAAACCAGGGCTCAGCCAGCCCTGCTCTGCTGGCTGTGCTTTGATCAAGGCATTTGTAGCACCACAGAGCATTTAAGGAATACTTCGTCAAGCCTGTAGATTTTTAAAATGTTTGACTCGTGCCAAATGAAAATGAACGAGAAGCATGCTTCCCTAAGTTCCTGATGAATAGGAAATGGGGGTTTCTGACAGCAGCAGGCTGCTGTGGGAACAACTGCACTGTTCAAAATGCACTGGTGCTGCTGCAGAATGAAGGGAAAAGCAGCAGACTGACATCCAGGAGACAATTCCTGATGTAAACAACCTGAACGTTTTCTCACACAAAAAAAAAAAAAAAAAAAAAAAAGAGAAACTTATGTTTTTTTAATGCACCAGAGCATTTACTGCTTCCATTTTATTGATTTGCCTGTATAATTTAAACCCCAAGCTGTAAGATTGTTCTGGAACAAAAACACCCACAGCAAGCAAAGCCTGAATCCCATGTTAAGGATCCTACTTTCACCATTCTGAAAACATCATTTTCCTCCTTAAAGCTGTTCAACAGGCAATGCCAGGAAAGTATTAAAGCCACATAGCCTGTGAAGGGACAGAGTATTCTCCACCTTCCAGCTTCCCAATTACATTTTGCTGTTTCCTTTCTTTAAAAACAACATTTTGAAAGTAACTGACATTGTAAGCTGGATAGGACAGGCTTAAACTGGGGAAAGAAGTGCTC
>VYZP01002514.1:0-29790 GCA_013400635.1 Hypocryptadius cinnamomeus | reverse complement strand
GCTTTTATAAATTCATGGGATAGAACCAAACCCCATCTGTTCCTAGTCTCTAACATTATTCTGAAGAACCCATCTCTCTCATTTCCTGTGCCCTGGGCTATATGTGCACATAACAATTAACATCCTTGACAAAGCAGCTGTCTCCCACCTGCTATGTATTGCTTTTTGTAAACAGCTCTCAAAGAACTTTGTAAAGTAGGATCGTTATCCTAATTCTACAGATCATTTGTCAAGGCAGTCTAGTGGCTGAGAAGGAGTGGAATTCTGGTCTTCTGAATTCCAGTTCAGTCCTTTTGAGGTGACAGTCATTTCAATGTCATTGCATTGAAATGTTCATTATAAATGGTCACTTATTGGTGGTCAAGGATGGCATGAGATACAAATGGTGTAGTATAACATTTGGTGAATGTTTTTGAGGTAAATCTTTTCATTGTGCCCATTTGCTATGTTTTGGGTCCAATATTGAGGTTTGACCTTGAATCACTCAAATGGGCTTCCTATTGGGTGAATCTACACCTTGAAAGTATAGTCCCCAAGCACATCTAATTAGTTCCACAAACTAATAAATGCCCTGGGACCAGAGCAGATCAGATTCAAAGCACTTTTCTCACATCCCCTCTAACACCCCTCAGAAGGTATGTAGTATAAATTCTGTTTTCTCAGCACATTTTCTGATGTGTTGGGTTTTTTTTCAATTCCAGTTCAAACTATGTTCTAACAGATGAACAGTCTCTTTGGATTGAAGATACTACAAAAGCAGTCTACCAGGTTGGTACAGTATCTACTTTCATAAAAATTACATGGAAGGATATTAAGCCTGTAGTGTTGTATCAACCACCTTGGAAGCAGTAACCACCATTTTCTCTGGAGTTCTTTTCCTGCATGTTCTGCAAGAGATACAATACAAAAAGTTCACCTTCTTTTCTCCCATTCATAGCTTCTTTCAGAAAATCCTCCAGATGGGGAAAGATTCTCAAAAATGGTAGAGGTGAGTATATTGATGCCTGCCTGAACAAAGTCTATATAGGACATAAAAAAACAGTTTCAGCTTAAACTAGCTTTTGGAACACACCTGTTATATCTGAGAAAACTTTTACTTCATCCTAGTAAAAAATGGTCTTATAATGTCTTTTTATTTTGTAGTCATATTTTATCCCGCGTTTTCATTAATACTCTGTTCTTCCTTCTTCAGGGGAGAAACAGAGATATGCCTGTATGTGCATGTGTACATACAGGATGATGGGTTATTGGAAAGTAAAAAATATTTTAAAGTTTTTGCAGATAGGAGTCCCGTGCCCAAGACATGGAAATGAAATACAAGTGAAATTAATTAAAACCCAAGAAGCTGTCTTTTTGCTTTTCTTTTTTCCTTTACTTTGACAGCATCTATTTTCTTGTCTACACCAGGGGAAATAAAGCTTTTCCCACAATTTTTTTAAGAGAGGAGTTACACTATTTTTGCATAAGTTAAACCAGTTGCCTAAGATTATACTGATGATCTTCAAGATAGTGACTGAAACACACAACCTAGAACAAAGTTTTCCCCTTAATTTTAATAGCTCCATTTAAAACTTAGAGGTCAACTCTGAAAGTGCTTATGCCCTAATAATGTGCAATACTTTCTGTCTTTCTACAGCATATATTAAATACTGAAGAAAACTGGAACTCGTGGAAAAATGAGGGCTGCCCAAGCTTTGTGAAAGAAAGGTAACTGTGTTATGAAACAGAAGCTTTCTGCTGCTTGTTTGAAATGGTGGTTCCGCTTCAGCATCTGGTACCCATGGTGTGTATGAGCATTAACCACTCACACAGCTTGGAGATCTGTACAGTTTCCTGTCCCTTCAGTGACTGCAGGCTCTTAGATTTCTGCCAAAAGTCATAATGCTTGCAATGTGTCAGGCAAGAGGTGGTTATGGGTGTGGGGGCTCTCAGGAGAGCATTCTTCATTGTCTCAGAGCAGTATTTTGTGGTACTGAGGGTCCAGTGGTCCAGGAGACTGGAGCAGGTTTTGCTGCCTCCTGCTTTCAGCAGACCCTAGGTTGAGGTGGTTAGTGCCTGACTTTTCCATATATCCCTTTGGACTCTAATGAAGCCTTTGGCATTATGGTTGTGGCAGGGCAGCATACCTGGAGTTTGTGTAACAGTTCTCTTACACAATTTATTTATTAGTTTGTCACTTGATGGTGATCATTTACCTTAAAGGAAATGACAGTTAGATTGCTTTCACCACTGAAAGTTTCCTGTGTTGCAAACTAGTGGCAAAACTTGAACTTTGACTCCTTGTGTCTGCTTGACTGTCTTGGGGGGATGACCAAACATTTGTCTTCCACCCTTCTTCGTTGTACACACAGATTGTGGCCTCTTTGTGGTAAGGAGCATCTGGGTCATGATATCTTTGGAGATTCCCTTTTATTGGAGAGATGTGGTGGAGCCACCTCTTCATGACTGAAGCTGTTTGTAAATAAAAGGGAGGGGGAACTGTTAGAAGAGAGAAATTACTGTTGCAGGGGGATTGTGGGGAAGTAAGATTATGAAATTTGACTTTTATAAATATTCTGTCTCCTTTAGATCTCATCCAGAGTTTCAGCTTGGGTAGGTCTTGCCCTAACCTCAGTGCTCTGGGATCTCCATTCTCTAATCCCATGAAATCAGGTGCAGCTGGGGAAAGAGACCTTGCAACCATGATCCCAGCAGCAGGGTAGATCATGTCCTGCTGGTACAATTGTGATTTGCTTCCTTCTGTTTATTGGGACTCTGGTAGACCTTTACATTTTTGAGTGAACTAATTTTGGTGTCTGGCAGAATCCTTTATCTCTACTTTGCCTTCTCTCTCTTTTTCCCCACTGCCTCCTTCCACCCTTAGACTCACTGTCCCTCAGTCCTTTCATTATGATTTAACTTGGCACCATCTCAAGGTGAAAGGTGAAGGTGAAACAGCTTTTTTTGTTCTTGAGATATTACTGGTTTTATACTAGAGAGCATGTTTTTGGTTTTTTTTTTTTCTTTAGGCCTCCTGATTCTAAGCCAATGAGGCCTGTGAGGAAGAGGCCAGCTCCAGAGGACTTCTTAGGAAAAGGATCAAACAAAAAAATCCTTATGGGGAAGTATGTTGGTTTTTCTTTCCTTTGCAAAATTTCTGGATTTGGCTTGGTTAATTGGTTTGGGAGATTTTGTGTTTGGGGTTTTTTTCTCCCCACTGTTTATTCTATACACCAATTTTCAAACATCCTTACTTTGGAACTGCCAGAGAACAGCCAAAGGATATATCACTCTTTTAAAACTTGCTGTAGGCTTTATTTCCTTATAACCATCTTTTACAGAACCCTTTAAAACAGTCCATAAGTGTGGCATGGCAGAATCATGAACATAAACAATGTGTGTTTATGCTTTTCTTTTCAGTGAGGAACTGACCCGCCTTTGGAATTTATGTCCTGATAACATGGAAGCCTGTAAATCTGAGAGTAGGTAGGTAAAAAATGGGTGTGTCATTGTTTAAAGCTAACTACTTAGCACTCTAATTAGAGAGTTACAAAATTGGCATGAGGAAGATGTACAAGATGATCTTAGGAGGTGTGCATTTCACACCTTGAGAGAAGGTGGTTGTATGAATCTTTGCCCTGAAATCTGTTTTAAGTTTTCCTCACTTCTTTGAGTGTTTATGCTGCCAGTCATTTTCATTGCTTGCTAAAATAAAATCTAAGCTGAAAACCACATGAAAACTCCCCTTTCGTAGAACATGATTGTATAATTAATTACCTTATATAATGAAGGAAGATTGCCAAGTCTGGCTCTGATGAAGTTAGCATGCTGCTTGGCTATGATTTTCGAGCAGGCCTGTGCTTTATACAATGCTAGATAAGAGGAAATTGGCTACCAGGCATTGTTCCAGCACATACTGTGTCTGTTCATGGGGCAGATACAAAAAAATGCAATTATTGGGTGTCCCTTATGCTTGCACAATTGTAGGAAATGCTTAAAATGTGCTCAGCTACACAACTTTCTTTGTTACAGATACCAAAATCTCTTTTACTGTGCAGACATGATACAGAGTAAGAAAATTTGGAGAAGGAATGGGACAGTTCCCAAAGAGAACTCTGCTAGTAGTGGCTGTAAAGTCTGGTTGCCTGGGGAGAGGTGCTAGCTGTGCAGATATCCTGGGTGGAGGAATTGCTTTTCTAGAGGTTTAGAGCTTTGCAGAGGAAGTGCCCTCCTTTCTTGTGAGGCTGGGATGTACAGGGAGGCCTTTAGCAGGATACTTGCCTTTACTAGGCCAAGGGATGAAGGTGGAGTTGTCTTTGGGACATGTGTGTGATTGTATTGTGCTGCAATGTCTTTAAATAAAAATAAATAACTAAAGCCCTTCAATGGAGATAAACAAAGAAAGTGCATGCCATGGTAAACAGGAAATAGATCCCACAGCATCTGGATTCAGTTGCAAGGTTTTGTTGTGGGCTTTGTGACTGTACATGGTCAAGTGAGTGTAGCTTTTTGCTTTGGTTCTTCACATCTCCCTTCAAATGGGTTTTCAAGGTACTGGCTTTGGTGCCAGTAGTCAGTGATGATGCTTGGGGCACAGCTGCCCTGGGCAAAATGCGTTTTTCAAAACAAAATTGAAGTGAGTTTATAGACCAGTGTGCTTCACCCCCTGCTCCAGCCCTTTACTAGACTCCCTTGCAGAAGCAGCTGTGTCTCTGTCAGCATTAGGCAGGAGAAATACAGATCATTACGAGCTTGCTTTGCAGCACTGAGAGTCTTGGCTCTCAGTAACCTACAGCTCTCACACAATCTGTGTTTCTTGGGTAGAGCCTTCTCAGCAGCAAACTGTCCTGATGGTGTGAAATTTCATTTCTGTTCTGTTTTTAGGTCAGGGTTCCTTTTGTGCTGCTTTGAGTACCTGTCAGAACCAACCACAAGCGGTTCCGAGAGCAGATGGAACTGAGGTTGGGGGTAGCAGGGACAGCCATGTTTTGATGCTGTCAAATGGCACAAAAGTAGCAACCATTTTAGACTTCTGAGTGTTGTGAGCTGTGCAAATGCTCTTGACAGATGTTGATGCCACCTCTTGGTATGGCCGGAGGTTTAAATGTGTCTAATAGGCAGTGCTAGCAGCTGCTGGCACACTCTAGTGGTTATGCAATAAATAATTTTATAGCAACATGTATCAAACAGTTTCTTTGCTTATTTAAAATTGTTAAATTTGGGTGGGTTGGTTTGGGGTTTGTTTTTTTCTCTTCAGTGGATGAGCTTGAGATGTGTCTGAAGGAACAAAGACTGTCTCTTTTAGAGAAGTTTGTGAAGCATATTAAGCTCCTTATTTCATTTTTTTAGGGAATATATGCCAACACTGGAGGAATTTTTTGAGGAAGCTATTGAACAAGCAGACCCTGAAAACATGGTTGAAAATAAGTATAAGTATGTCCATTCTCTGCTGTATTTCACTTAATTTTAATCTGTTTCATGTTTGGATTGTTAAAGAAAACAGACTGTCCTCAGCATTGCTAAGTATCTGTGTAGGACTCCAGAAATGTACAAAAACTGATTGAATTTGTACAGAATTATATTGCTAAATGTCTCAAATCTTTCTCTGTTTTTATAGATGCCAGACTTTACTAATCAAACTTGTGTTTTATTGTAGGGCTGTGAACAATTCTAACTATGGCTGGAGAGCACTGAGACTTCTGGCACGCAGAAGTCCCCACTTCTTCCAGCCAACAAACCAACAATTCAAGAGTTTACCTGAATATCTAGAAAACATGGTAATCAAATTAGCCAAGGAGCTGCCTGTAAGTAATATTATCTTATAATAATAATAAATGCTGAATTTGTTCACTTTCTGGTTGTCCCTCTGAAGTCCATTTGGTACATGAGGACAGAGGGGGAAAAAACAAAAATAGCCAGGAAAAGGTTTTGTACACTGACGTAAAAATGACAAATAAAATTAGTCTAATCTCTGAAGATCCCAGTAACAATAAACTGAGTAACACTGATTAACCTAGTAACTGTTCAGCCCTGCCTTGTACTCTGAAAAAAACCAGCTGTGGCAATCCTGTTGGTAGGCAGGAGTGTATCTATATATTTGTATGTATGTGTGTGTGAATATATACAAATATATATACATTAACCCAGCTACTTGGGTTCCATGTTGCAGTGCAGACCACTTTCATGGAAGGTGTAAGCCAGAATCATGGCTCATGAATATACAGGGATGGCAGGAAAAGAGGCAGCCTGTGCAGCTGATGGTGCTGTGCTAAGTGCTACCAGAACTTTACAGCAAGGTTTGCCAGAGTTCTTCTATCAGCTCCCTGACTTCTAAAATATGCAAAACAAGAATAAACCTTGTGGAGCTGTAAAATTAAGGCATTAATTCTTTGCTTGGTCAACAGTACAAATTTGAGTCTGGGGGAAGCCTTTCAGGTGGCTTTATACACAGTGATAAGAGAGGCTGCCAGTGGGGAAGGGGCGCTTTCTGCACCTCTGAATTAGCACACAACCCAGCAATGTCTTGCAGGTGCAAACCCCTGCTTCTCTACTGAGACCTTCCTTTTGTGTAATGTGAAGTCTAAAGGTTGGAGTTTGATATATTGCTGTTTTGTTTGTCCAGCCATCAGAGTTAACTGTATGCTAAGAGCAAGTTTAGAAAAAATGTGGCGATTTTAATTTGTTGAATGTATTAAGGTATGGCTGTATGCAATATTCCTGGTGGTACTACTGTCATGTGCCAAAGGCTATGGCAAGAAACAACTATCTACCTAAGGCCCGTGGCTAAAATGTAGAAAAAGATTAAACATTTTGGCTGATCAGTACCCAAATGAGGGAGTGAAAAGTTTGGTTTTTGTATATTTGATTGTCACATTCCAGAAGTCTGAAAGTACATAAACTTCGGGGAATTCCCAAGTGTGGAATAACAATAGTGAATAACAATAATAATGATTTCTTAAAAAAATGTTCATCGTTAGTGATCTTAAATTTGGTTGGCTGGGTTGGTTTTTGTTTTTTTTTTTTTTTATGCAAGTGATAAAGCTACCTATGGAATGCATAGTTGTTGTTACTATAAAAAGGAAAAATCCTGTTAAGTCAGTGGATGCTTTTATGAGGTCTTTTTAGTTAGCAATATGTTTTATTAGAATTTACTGGTGTTACTGGTGTTTAGGAGACTCTGGGGAATTTTTAATTCTCATGTGGGACTGTGTCAGGCTTTCCATTCTAAAACACATTCCAAAGACAAGCACAGAGCTGTAGAATTTCTCTTTGAACACAAAATTCATCCAGTGATGTTTAGTTCTTTCATTGTAGCCTCCTTCTGAAGAAATAAAAACAGGTGAAGATGAAGATGAGGAAGATAATGATGCTTTATTAAAGGAAAACAATGAAAGTAAGGTTTGCATATTCTCAGTCTTTTCACTTTTTCTCTTGATGTGTATTGCGGAATCTGTGTTTTAACATAGTTTCCACTGAGGGCCATCAGTCCTGCTTACCCCAGTGCATTTGCACCAAAAAGCGCAGCCTTTTTGGGACACGGGGCACCAGGAGCAGCCTCCCAGTGTCCTGGCCTGCAGTGCTGAAAGCTTCCAACCTGTTGGATTAGCACCTCCACTAGGAGCCTCTTTCACTTTTTCTCCTATGTGGTCTATGTTGCCAGTGTCACTGGGTGTTCATGGCTGAAATGTCAGCTGTGTAAAAGCCTGTGTGAGTGCTCCTCACCCATTTTCCTCTTCTCTCTGCACTTTAATCACTGGGGTAAGCACTTTCCCCTAGCCCATCCTGGGGTGGTGACTGTGGGACTTTGGATGTATTCCAACTCTGAGATCTTTACTTCCTCTTCATTTAAAATACCTTAAAGGCAAAAGTTTCCTTCGGAGAAGAGTGACCTTCGTTACAAACATCATCTCGCTCATTTTTCTCCACAATCCATGTCTGTTTGTCTCTTGCCTTTAATTCTGGCATGTTCTGCTCCTAGGTGTCCTGCCCCATCTCCTTTGTCTGTGAATCTGCCCTCTTCCATCCTCATTCATGCCTTCATCTTACAGCACCTTCTCCCTTGTGGGTTGTAACCCTGTGTCCCAGCTCCTGGATCCAGCATGGGCAGGTGGGATACGCAGGAAGCCAAACACTGGGTACCTCTGGCAGATTTGTTGCAAGCTGTTTTCTTTCAGTGGAAAGCCACCTGTGGGCCTCTGTGAATCTCTCTCGTGTTGCCCTTTTCCATCCATCACTTGACCTTCTCCACACTCCACTATTCCTTTGCAATAGTAGAGAAGTTCTTCCCTCTTCAGCTCAATGCTAATTCACACAGCCTTTGTGGTGTCACTGTGTGGGATTTACATCCTTCTTTAAATCTTGTCTTAGAGCAATGCTGGCAGAGCTGTGGTCTGCTGTGCTTAGACATAAGGGAAATTATCTGAGGGCTTTTATTGTTTTGTTGTTCTGCATCTTTTGCCCTTTCCCTCGATGTGACTTTAGTTCAGATAAATGACTGTGACTGATAAGCACTGGAGAGACTTGAAATTTCTATTCCATGCCACCTGTCTCTTCAGGTGGCACAAGAAGGGACTAATTTTTAATAAGATTATTTTTTAATAAAATAAATTATTAAATAAAATTTAATAAAATAAATAATAGGAATATTATTAATTTCTCTATGTATTTCAATTTTTGGTGGTATTTTCTTTAAAATTGTGAAATAAACGCGAGTGGTAAGCCATAGATTGTAGACCATGATAAGCAATGAATGTGCAAACCCATCTGTAATCCCTATAACACTTGGCTTCTCAGCAGAGCCTAGTGTTCCATGGTTTTTGTGTCAATGCCAGAATGACAGAAAATTCCTTAAAGTACTGACTACACATGAAATTTACTGTCATAGCCCTGTTGCCAAAAGGAACATGAGGAAAAAACTGAATGAAACTGGGTTTGTTTATTTGGGGTTTTTTTACCTGGGTTGACTTTGAGTAAGGTGACTAAAAAATTCCAAAACACAGCTAAATGTTAAAGATCACTCTGTATTTTAATGTTCTAATTGACTTGTGTTGACAACTGTAGTCTGCCTGTCGAAATCTTTGTTTTCATTTGGAGGAGGCAGTTCTGATGTATTTAAGACTTAGGCACTTCTCTCAATATAAAAGGAGATAACATAAAAAGCAAGATTTTCCTTATTATGGGCATTAAGGGGCATTGCTCTTGAAACCCAGGTAAACACCTGTAAAAATCTGCTCTCGGAGCTCGAGTAGGTTTGAAAAACTGCAGGAAAGGTGTAAGTCAGTCAGTAAATAAACAGAGGATTTAAAATGGGGCGGATCATGGAGGATTCATTTGCAGTGTCTGGAGATGTTCCCTGTGTCTCACTGATTCCTTCTCTGTTTTCCCCAGGTCCAGAGGTGCAACGGGACAAAGCCATGACGGGCGAGCAGATCGAGTCCTTCGCAAACAGGCTGGGGGAGCAGTGGAAGGCCTTGGCCCCCTACTTGGAGATGAAGGAGTCTGATATCCGGCAGATTGAGCTGGACAGCGAGGATGTGAAGATGAGAGCCAAGCAGCTGCTGGTGGCCTGGCAGGATCAGGAGGGCATTCATGCCACCCCTGAGAACCTGATCACGGCGCTGACCAAAGCCGGGCTCGGGGACCTGGCCGAAAGCCTCACCAACGACACCGAAGGCAGCAGCTAACTCGCCTCAGATGCCAGCTGACTGACTTGGGGCTGGGGGTGTTGGTAATTGTGACTCTTCTGGTGCTTGCCATTGGTAATTGTTACTTTTGTCGCTAGGTAACAGATTTTTGATAGTATTTTATGTTCAGTAAATGATATAAAGCTTTTTAATATTACTGTTGGATTGTCCAGATTGTCTGAGAAAAGGATTCGTTGCCCTGGCCTGGAACTAGGAAGCTTCATCCTTGGTGGTAGAACATGAAGGGGAGGATGGAGAGTCCTGGCAGCTTTTGGGGCAGGCTGTGGGACAGTTTGGTACCTACAGAACTCAGGTTGCTCCTGCTGGACAGAGAATTGGCAAGCTTATTCCTCACAGCGGGGAAGGACTGTGTGTGAAGGACTTTGGAGTCACCTTTTGAGGTGATGGGAGCTGAGGACTGTCAAAACCTACCTGGTAGAGGTAAAATAAGAGGGTTGTGATGGCACTCCAAGGCTTCCAGGGAAGAAGTGCTGTCCTGCTCTCCCACTGAAACACTGGTTCAGTCAATGATCATGGGCTTTCCATGCTGGTTTTTGTTAGTGATTATTTTTAGCTTCTCATTCTTTGGCTGTGTAGGAACACCCCTGAGTACTGGTAAACAAAGAACTTTGTCACAGGTTACTGTGAAGGTTTCATATTAAGGCCATGGTTGTCTGTAGATGGGTACAAGCTGTTTTCCCTCAAACTGTGAGAGATTTTTGTGAAGTGGCAGCTGGCTACAACTTGTTCTGTGGCTAGTTTGTGTAGTGTTTCTGTCACTGAACTCTCCTTTGTATTTCTTCAGCTATCCACTCATGCTGTGAATTTCCACCATGATTAGCTACCACCTCAAAGGACAGTTCCTGCCTGTGGAGCCATTGATAAGAGTGTTGTGCCTGCTGCCCCACTTCAGACTTAAATGTGATTAGGAATTTGATTAGGGTGCTTCAGTGAAGGTTGGTAGGGGCAGAGATAGCAGGAAAATTATTGGAAATAACAGCCCAGGTCTTCGCTCCTGCTGCAGGTAGGGCTTGGTAGCAGGTATGAACTTCAACAGTTTCGGCTGGTTAAGGGACTTGAGCATATTGTGGGTGGAGCTGTGCAGGTGTGACTGACAGCTTCTATGCTGGGAAGGCTGAGGATGACAGTGGGAGGATGTAGTCCCAAAAAGCAGCAACCAGGCATGGACACCATCCCTCCTTACCCTGTAGCAGGATGCAGAACAAGAATTTAACCATGGAGGAGCCTGTAGTGTTTTTGTGGGGCCTGCAGGAGCAGAGCCAGTACTGTCAGGGGCCTTCCTTAATGACCAGAACTTGCCATGAAGCATCGTGCCACTTAAAATCCAGCCGAAGGCCTTTGGTGTGCTCCCAGGTGAAGCTGTGCAGGGAAGGTGGCACTGGAGTAACAATTGCAAGGCAGAAGAGCTACATGTGACAGCCTCAGCTGATGCCAGTGTCCCCAGGGAAGGGTAAAAGAAGGACCCTTTCCGATCAAGTGAGGCACAGGCAACCTCACCACCCTGCCAACAGAAAAAGTATTTCACATGAATGTGGACCAGCTATTCCAGAAGGCACTGGGACACATCAGCAGTGGGAACCTGTACATCAAGGGGTGAGGGGCTTGATGACCTTGGTAGTGCTTTTTAGGCTGCAGCCAGTGCTGAAAGGCTTTTTTTACAGCAGTCACACACATCCAGTTACCGCAGAAGGTCCTGTAAATAAGCAAAGCCTAGTTTTGCAGCCACCACACTGGAATTAGCTACTGAATAATGAGTAACAGGACAGGAGACACATCCCTACAGCTTAAAAAAAAATGTGACTTTATTCCATGACTGCTTTGAGACATTCATCAGTGGTGGCCCAAGAAGTGAAAACAAACTGACTACAGTACCAGGACAGGAGCTGTTTTTAATGGAGACACATTGTTGATCACAATTTATTCTGAAATCATGAGATGCCAGCAACAGAACAGACTGAATCAGCAGGTCAGGCTGGACAAATACTTGATTGTAGCCACAGCTGTTGGCTACGGGCAGCAGCACTGAGTTACACAACAAGGCAACGGTTTCTCTTCTACCTTCCTAACAGAACTGCCAGGTAAGGCAAAGGATGGACAGCTACTGAACTGTGGTATAAACCATGCAAGAGTAACAAATGTGAGAGTAGGTGTGTAATAAATACTTGATGACATTAGAGAAGAAGGAGGAGGAGAGGCTCATTAAAAAAAAATTATCTTCTGCAAGACATTAAAGCTATTTTAAGTATTGTCACCACCACAGTGGGCAGTCCAGTCCCATAGTGACTAATTGGTACATGGATCAGTTTTAAAACAATATCCCTCTGCACATGAGAAGGTTTGAACAAATTATTTATCCACTTGCTAAAGCTCTGGGGTTAAAGAAGTGATCAGTAATCAACATTTATTTCACACCTAGGCAGAATGGCTAAAACGGAAGACTATTGTTCAGCTGCTTCTTCAACGACTTCAATTCTGCGAGGCCCGTAGAGTAGAACATAAGCTATATGCCAGTCTCCACCCCCAGATAACCTCAAAATGTCTTCAGGTGTAACAATGCTGACTTTGTCATCATCAAATTTAATCCATTCATCTGCAAGGAAAACAAGAGGATCATTTGTAACTTGGGTGCATAAAATTTAAGCTTGCTTAACAGCCCCTTTTCTGAAAGGAGCTGTGAAAAGTGGTTAACAGGGCAATTTACTGATTATTTTTTACCTTGTTTCCTTTTAACCCAAGACACATAATGCCCAGAGGAACTTGATCTGCCTTGATGAGTTAGCACAGCCTGCAGGTCATAATAGCCGCAATTGTTAGAGCCAATATCTGAAGGGGAAACAAAAAGTAACCTTGAGTCCTGCTTGAACAGCTGCAGTATTTTTAACAGCTCATAGTCCAAAGATGCATCAGCCAGCCCACAGCACCGTAACTGTGTGTGCAAAACCCCAGCTACAGCACAATACAAAACCATTGTGAACCAAAGCGGCAGCTCTCAGCCAGGAGACTCTTAGGAAACTGAAGATGTTGTGCATTCTCATGAAATAAGTATGTACCCATAAGAATTACTGATGTAATGCACAGGGTGAGTGCTTTGGACCTTCAGGCTCCAAGCCCTCCCAAAACTGAGGCAACACCAGCACCACCACAGCACTTTTAGAAGTCCAGTTTAAGTTTTTGTTTGGATTTCGGCCTTCTACCACACCCTGACAAGGCAGCGTGCAAAACAACTGCACATGACATGCAAATGTCTTTTGATGTGCCTGTCTTCTATTATCACCAGCTTGTCAGATGGATGGCAATTATGCCTTTCACTATCTCAACATTTTGGTTTACCTAATCTTTCCATTCCTGTCAGTCTTTGAAGATTAATTTTCAAAAGCATTAAAGAGACAGGGTTCTCAAAATAGTCCTACCATCAGGTACACTTAAACACAAGTAAATAAAAAGTTACGTTAAAGTAGATTTGCTTCCCTGTACTCACCATCAGGAAAAGAAAATGGTTCATATTTAACTTCTTTCTGTGCACCATCACTTTTACTAGACTAAAAAAGAGAGTAAGTTGAATTAATGTGGAACAGTTTAATAAAAGCTCTAGCACAATCACATCAAATCCCAAGTCTCCATTAATTTAACTAGATTTCTAAGTCTAAACATTTTTGTTCAACTTGAAAGAAGTTCATTACTGTATTTTTTAGGTGGACATACAAAAGCCTTTTCTGAAGAAGATCAGTTTTAAAGCAAATATATAACCATTTTAGCACAACACTGCCTGCAGTGTTCACCCACGAGATTTATGGGTTTGTTTATGAAACAATTCTGCAATTGCAGATTTATTCCTTGGTGGGGGCTTGCTAGCAGCAGAAGTGGCAATAAGAAAATACCAGAGACAGACTCTCAGTGCCAATACATTGTGTTCAAAAATAGCACTCTTTCCTTGCTCCCATCTGTGTAAGAAGGGATGCAAGCCTTATCCAAATGCTTAAAAGAATTTGCCATGAGTTAGGCCAGGAAAAATACCGGCAAACCTTAAAAAAATGGCTAAAACACAACAGCTCGTGGTTTTAGCTCGTTTGCTTTTGTCTTCATTAAAGACAGGGAAGTCAATCTTAGAATTATGTAGACAGGATAAGACATGAGACCATTTGCCAAGTTTTTACAGTGCTGACTTTAAGCTCACTAGTACATGTACTCCAATTTTTACCAGTCAGGCACGTAGCACTGCCTTGTACAACCCTCTCCAGCTGCTGAGCAGGGAACAGCTTCCTACACTCCACTGAAGAAGAGAGCAGCCAGCAAACAGTAATATTCGAAGAGAATAATTTTGTGTAACTTACAGAAAACTTTTAGGCATAGCACTGATAAACAGAAGCACTGCATTGTAACATATTTAATACATGCTGTCTGACTACAGCATTTAACATTTCTCATTAAGCAAACCCACCAAAGCAGATACTGTATTTTCATGGAAATACAGGATAAAATGATCTAAAGCTCAATACCAAGGAGTTTGCTATGTAAGAAAATAAATATATTTAGGGACATCAAGTTTTCTCTAGTCCTTATTAGTACTGCAATTTCAGATGTATGAATTAGTGAAAGTGTGAGGACACTTACGTTCTTTGGCTGTTGATTTACTTTTTTGTCTTCTAGATCTTTGAATTTTGATCGATAAGAAACCATTTTTTCCTGCAGGTCTGGTGTACACAGCTCATACACATCCAACATAAGAGGAAATTTGACATCCTAGGAAGTAAAAAACAAAGATTTATTAGCATGATTTGGTACTCCACCTTAAAGCATTCTCCCATGGGAAGACAACACAATCAAATTAAATGCAACCCTCTTCAAATTGATGGCAACCTGACCTACTGGGATTCTTTTGGTATTTACCAAAAGAGCTACAATGCTTTCACAGAAGAATGTCTAATTCAGTATAAACAAACCACTATAAATTATTACATTCAGCACAGGCTAATAATAAATCAGATTCTTTATTGTTAACTGTCATACTTTCACACTATGGAAATACTTCTACAAGCCTAAGGGAAAAGAAAAAAGAGGCAGGCATGTAGGATGACTGTACCCTGGCAAAAATGTTAATTTGTGCTATCCAAACTATCTTCTGAAATAGTTAACATGTACCTTCAATCCTTATTTCATTTCCTCCTCTTGTAAGGAAGGAGCATCTATCATGATGCTCCCCGGGCAGCCTACGAGGTCTGTCGGCCACGGCCAACAGAAAGCAAACCCAGAACATTCAACTGTTTGCAGCTGGTTCCTGCATTTGTCCATCAGAAAGCCAGACAAAATAAGTAATACAGGAAGTGTCTGACAGCATAAACATATCCCATCAACATCAGAACACTGTTCAGAGTTTGAAAGCATGGCCCTCTCCTTAGTTAAACATTCTTCTCGGAACCACTGGTGAGAAAAGACCAAAAAACATATTGTTTATTGTCATGATATAATATTAGCAGTACTGGGACAAATTCACTTCTGCCCTTCACCTCCTTCCTCAGTCTATCTTGGGTAGTGTAGTTTGCCACACACCATCACAACTGGGAACAAAAATACTTGGTACTTGATCAAGTAAACTGCACTCAATGTTTTTAAATGCAATTTAAAGGCAAACAACATTGTGAAGTAGTCTTCAAATCCTCATTGTCTATCTTTAATAAAAACTCACAGAAAACATGAAGAAGAATTAAACTTGAATATGCAGAAAACTTACCTTAAGAACTTTTGCATTCACAGATTCTTTCTCTTTGTAAAAAAATCTAACCATCTGAATAGTCAGGTATGCTGGCAAGCGACTAATTTTGGACTATAAAAAAAAAACAAATAAGAAAAAGCTATTACTTTAAATATTCACAGATCTTTTTACCTTAAACACTGGTCATGCTAAATTCTATTACGTCTATTCTAGCAATGTATTTGTACACAAATCCACAGGAATAAAACAAGGTCTCCTTTTTTGAAGCTCTGTCTTGAAATTCTTGGTAGTGGATACTCAGATGCTTTATAAACATAAATCACATAGTGTCACAGCAATAACTTTGTGGCTTGGAACAGAAAACTGACAATTAAAAGAACTGTAAAGAGCAAGGAAAGTACCACTCACAGATTTGATATAGAGTGCATTTCTCTGCAGTGTTGGAGAGAGTTTGGTGATTTCCTCCTGAAGACGCTGTTACAAGAAAAAGAAGTATCACATGTTCATCGTAAAACACAGCTTAGAGAAAAGCACAACTGGGGTAAACAAACCATAAACTAAATCTTGTTCTGCCAGTGTCTTCTGTTGCTGTCAGCCATTACAAAACATAAGATTTTGAAATTCCTTGGCAGAAAGGACCATGCCCATTCATTCCTTCAGCTCCAGGCTCATTCCTGAGCCCTGACAACACTGAGTTTCTCTCTGCAGAAAATTTTGCTCCACACAAGCAGAACTCACAATTGGATTTTATTATGAATTGTATCTGGACTTGGTTACAAATGTATCTTATTATGCTTGGAACACAACTGGAAAAAAAATCTGAAGTTTCCTGTGAGAAGAATATTTGCACATTTCTCAACTCTCAGTCTCAAGCAGCCAGAGCTGCATCTAAATTGACAGCTGGTGTCTCCTAACAAAATTCCAGGAAAGACTAGCTTGGTTCTTAGTGTTGCAATTCTCTTGCTCCAGGCAATCTAGCATAAGAATTGTAGATTTTTTTGGCCTGAAAGAGAAGTTTCTTTTTTTATAGTTTTTTTATTTGTGAGCATCAGCTATTTTATCCTACTTTTCCTTCTAAATTCTGTTAGGAAAAAAAAATAGAAGAAAAAGAGATACAAAGATTATCTGAGAATCACACAACTTGGTTTTAGTCCTGTACAAACCAGACCACTGCCTTAGTCTTACAGAGTTAGTACAAAGGTTTTGCAGTAGCTCCTCTCCTCCTCTCCCTTCTACTTCAGACTCCCCAAAAAGCCCTTACAATTTCAAAATACATACATACATAAAAATCACAGACTACCTTAAGGAGTTCTACTTAAAAAAAGTTTAAGAATCTGACGGAAAATAACACCCCCTTCAAAATCTGCAAAATCAAATTTAGTTGTTACATCATCTGGTGGGGTTTTAATTAGGAACAAAAATGCCACCCTGCTTTCAAGTTGACTTTGGACCTTTTGGGAACTGATGGCTGCATAAATCATAATACTGCTCAGTCTGGAGTGAAATCCAGCTGAAGAAACAAGGAGCAAGCTGCCTTGCACTTGGTTACCTGCAAGGGGAAGACCACGTCAGGGTCAAGATAATGCTCTGTGAAGTCTCTTTGACATTAACATGCAATTCCCTTTCACAGCCATCTTCTCAATGAACACCAAAAAGATTCCTGAAACTTTGTAAAGCTTGGACAGCAGACGTCAATTCCAAGTCACAGATTAAATACACTTAGAATTAAGTGCATTTAGGTCACTTAGAATTTCAACTGAAAAATACGCAGGCCATTCAGAATTTCAATTCAATAAAAGTTGCAAGAGCTTACCAATTTTAGTCCTGTAAACAGGTATTTCACTTCTTGATTAATAAAGCAGCTAAGCTGAAGGAGATTCTCCTTTCCTTTAGTTACTTCTTCTTCTTCGGCTTCTGTACATTTCATGCTTCACAAAATTAAGGAAAACCATCATGCACCAAGAGCTGAACTACTGCTCTAGTGAAAAGAACATGCCAAGCAGCACAGCAATTTAGGTAATTCTGTGCTTGTGTAGACAGTACTTTTACAAAAAAGATTTGAAGGAGCCGTTCCTTCAGAACAATCTGTTCCTTCGTGGCTAAGGACAAGGGGCAGCGGGGGCAGACAGCACAGCAAAAAAAGTAAAGTAAGTCTTNNAAAAAAAGTAAAGTAAGTCTCTGGTCACCATTTAAGCTGAGGCCTGCTTTTTCTTTCTTCTCCCCCATCACCACCCAACACCCAGGACACAGAACACATTAATTGGCTGCCAACACCCAGTTCCAAAGCTCTCCTGCAACATTACACTCCACTGTTGCTTATGATTAATAAAGTTCTTCTACTGCTGCTGCTGACCAGACTTCCTGCTTCTTTCAACATGCAGAGCCTCCTTTCTCTGCCTTGTATCTGTCCTCTTCACTGAAATAAAATTAATTCCTTCATTATTTTCTACACATTCCTTGTAATTGTTCTGTCTGTCCTCTCCTCTTTTCATAGTTCTAGCCCAATGCTTTTCTCTCATCCATCTCCTTCCAACCAGGTATTTTTCTGATTGCAGCTATTCTACAAATGCTGCTGTAATCACACTTTGAAAGTCTGCAACTCTTCTAACAAATCTTCTTGCTGATACTGGCCTATGCCTCATTCCTCTTAGCTACACATTCCAAGACTCCCAACTATTTTAGGGGCAACAAACATCACAGTAGAGGGAGAGAGATGCAAGATTCTTACCTTAAAAATGGCCTTTATTCCTCATTACTACTAAGCTATGAGATACAGTACCTCATCTAAGGGGATGTTTCCTTATTTCAGACAAGCACAATGCACAGCGTATAATTCTTTCTAAAAGTGGTGCACAGTTTGATGACAGCCAGGATTTTGGGGTGGAGAAATGGGAAAAGAGCAATACTTGCCATGAGATGTGTGCCCCATGTGGTCATATCCTCTTTTTCTTGCTATAAAGAACCCACTAGAAAGTTGTCAGCTGCATTTGTTTCTTACTCATACAACTGTGGACACCTTATTTATTTCTTAAGAAATCAATCAAGCTACCTTTTGTGCATCTTTAGTACACCAGGTATGTCAGCAACACACCCTTACAAGCCAAAAAAGCCTATTTAGGACAACAATTACTTTTAGTTGGATAAAGCATGTCAGCACCCTTGAAGCTGGTAAGTACCAATCTTCTCTGGGGAGGAAATCTGCTGTTGAAAGTCAACAAGGGTTTTTTTTCATGTAGATTTCCATTACCATTCCTTCTCCCCACATCATCCTCTCTCTCAAAGCATATCCAATCTTAGAGTTAATCTCTGTGTACTCCTGAACAACATCATGACCCTCTTCCCCAACCTACACCTTCATTTTCCATACTACTCTGAACAACGCTTCATCCTCCCTGAACTCAACTGCTGAAGTGTGAAATCATCGTTGTTTATGTCTTGCCTTTGTCTTTAGGATACGCTGTTTCAAATTCAATGCTGAAGAACTGATCAATTAAACTCTTCTTTTTAGAGGATGCTGCTGTAGCTCCAGAGTCTGTCTGTAAAACAAAATCTCTTATGATGTAACTTTAAATACAATGTAAATAGTCTGCTCTACAGACAAAATAACCCCATTTATTAAATTCTTTAAAGCCTATTCCTTCATCTTTCTATAGGTGCATTTCTCCTAGTCAGTCAATCTTCTTACACAGCATAAAAGTTTCAAAACAAATGTGCTTATAACATGCTGCTAAAACCAACCTGAAGGCCATTAACAAGCAAGATCAAAAATTCATAAATCCCTGGCCCCCCAACTTAAATCTATCTTAAGTTTCAGGACAGTTTTCCAAGGCTCTGCCAAGACTCTCCAGAACACAGCTTCAGAGAAAAGAGAAAGCTGTTCTGATAAAATCTCAGGAAAAACTTTTAGCAATTTCTTGTATCAGGTTAACGGTTTAAGTTAAAACTGTAGCACACTTTTTCAGGAAAAAAAAAAAAAAGTTCTTAGGTGCTGAATTCACAGGTTATCAGGGCCAGCTACCACATACATGAGAGGGTGTCACCACCAGCCTGGTGCAACACTGCCTTACACAGCCCAAAGGGAAAGGTTTCCTTTAGCACACTCCACAGCATCACTGACAGGACCATGGTAGCATTATGCTGATCAGAGACATCAGAAAGCAATTTCACTATTCCAGACACATGTTAAAGAACTCACAAATGGGCAATACTTAAAAAAAAATACATTAAATACTATAAATCCTTATTTTGGTTAGAGTAAGACTACAATTACCTCCATAATTGTATCACCTTCTATGCCTTCCAGCTTCTGCTGTAGTACCCTCATCATCTGCACCCAGCACTCATTAGCATCCTAGGAAGGGAGCACAATATTAAATCTGACTACAAGCACTATGATTTAGTAACATTAAACCCACCAATTATAAAGCCAAATGTGAGGATTCCTTAACTAGGAATTTCTCTCAATTCCACCATGCATTCTCAAAATTAGCACTTGATATTACGTTCAACGTCTATACAACTTTTCTACAGAAAAACCACCCCACTTTACTGGGAGTAATTATTTTCACAGGAGAAGGAAAGTCTTAAAATGTTCTTGTTCTCAACTTCCCACATACTACAGAATTTTAAACAATAAGCTAATAATTGGTCTTTACCTGTTGAAGGTACTGGCCTTGATCACCTTTCTCTGCAAACTGTGGGAAGGCCATATGTAAAAACTGCAGGAGAATGATAGGTGGGATACTGGAGGAAGTTTTATCCATGGAATCAAACAAGTCTCTAAGAGCTTGAAGAAAAAGTGAATGCTTTGAGAAGTGAAAAAACAATTCAAACATGGCAGGAAGTGTAAAAAGAACAGCAAAACAGCAACAACGTTTAAAGACTGATCATTTAACAGTATCCAATTTGATCTTTTCAAAGCAGGACCAAATTTTCCAGGTGGCATAACAGGTGCACCTATGATCTCCTTTCTGAACACAACTTTGAAAGCATAAAGATGTCAATTCTGAGAATATGGCACATATTGCCTTGTCTTTCCTGGCTGCTAACGGAGAAAAAAAATTGAGCAATTAAGATTTCATTTGGAACACATCTGAGGAACAACGTTTTCACAAGAGAAACTAGAAGGCATTCACAACCTTTCCTCTAGAGCAACTTAAGTTTCACCAGCTACCAGGAAAAAAAACTTTAACAAAATATCTAAGAAATACCCATGCTTAAGACCCAGGAAAACAAGTATGTGTATGCATATGTGCAGAGAGCTCATAACTATGTGCAATCCAATGAATGATACTGACTGCATGACAACACACATGGCTTTCTTTTTGTTCCATACTCTAGCACATGTTTTATCTACCCAAGTTACAGCATTTTAAATCCACAGATCACTGCAAAGGTACCTGTTCATCCTCACAACAACCCTGTGAGGTAGGCAACAATCTGCAAGGTCACTAATTTACAAGTGAAGAGACTAATGAATTGTTCTCTCCGGTAAGTGAATATAGGCAAGATTACAGGGAACCAAGGTCAGTTGCTTCCTCTTTCAGAAATGTCTTCACTGACCTTGATAAGAGGTGCAACTGATATGACACAGCAATTAAAAAAAAAAAATGCCATAAGTGTCATGCAGGAGTTCCTGAACAGCTCAGCACCCAAGAATTAACTACAAATTACTTAAACTATTAAAATTCCTAAGAAGCGGAGTTGTCACCTTAAAAAGAAAACAAGGGACACGAAGTAAAGGCAGTGAAAAGGGGAGGGGCAGGCATGGCTGGATAGAGTAACCATTGAACTTACCACCCCAAAATTCGATCAGCAGGCATACCCACAAACTGGACCTTTCCTTCCTTATATTGTTTTGTTTTTCCTTAAATGGACTGGTAGAAATCCCAGTGTCCTGGCCCAGCATCTTAGTGGGGCAATGAAATAGAGTAAAAAAAGAAAAAGCGGACAAGTAGTACCCTTGTTCAAGTGTAAGGAGTCTAACTAGAACTCTAGTTAGAGCTTGAAGATACGGGGCCACCGTGAGCTCCTACAGCATGAACACCCAGACCACCACAACAAAGAGTAACTTCTGTTTTGAAGACTCTCCTTTCCATTCCAGTTAAGAAATCTGGATCTTTAGGGCAAAGGCTAAGACCACTGATAAAGCATCAGTTTCCATCGTAACAATAATGCTCAGGCAATAAATCATATTAAAAAACACCAATGAAATACATATCCCAGGAGTATGGTGCTAGCCTACCACTACATGAAACAAAGAACTGAAGTATTTCTACACAAAGTGATCAAATCAATAGATGGATGGATGGAATCTGCTTTAGGAAGTTCCAATTATTTCATGCCTACATGTAAAACAATTAAGAGACACAAGTTGTTTCTATCTAAGCCTAGATCACTCTGAAGTATCGTTTCCCTAGCCTGCAGCCCAATAATGTGCAGAGATAAATGCCTTGCAGGCAGGGGCAGAATAACCTTTAAAGACAAAATGAATCCTCCAGTGCCAGCAGATCTGACATTCCTAAGGCATATGCACTAAAGAACAATACACAGAGTTTTAACTGCAAATTTCACCTGCAGTCAGCAGGAAATCACACAATTGTCTAAAGCCCTGTTTTCTACTCTAAACACCAACCTGCAGTAATGTATTGAGCAGAGGCCATTTCTCCTGAAGCTCTTAAGGCACCACCATACCTAAAAGGGAAGAAAAATAATTTGCATGCAATTAAACACAAACAGGAAGGACAGTCAGGTTTTTGAAGCAGGCAGCAACTGGATTCATTTAAAGGAAATCTATCACCAAGCCAGAAGTAACCAAAGGTAAGATTCACTCACATTTACCTCAACGTTTCAGCTATTTTGCAAGCATGGAAGCAAAGGAAAACTGGCATTTTTCAGACAATAGAGTAAAGGCAGACCAAGAAGTCTGGCTACATCACTGCTGCTTCCCTAATCCTTTTGCCTCAAAGACTCATTTTATTTTTAAAGAAACTGAGAAAGTCTAAACAAAAGCTACCCCATTTCTGAAACATTTGCCATGGCCTCTTCAGATACATGGGAAAAAAAATACCTTCAAGGATAGATGGCAGATGAAATGCACACAAGCTTGCTTCTTCCCTCCACAGCAGAAGCAAAACAGTGAGAGGTGAGATGTTTTCTTGGGGAAGTATTTCCTACACCGAAAAGGTGTGGGAGTCCACCTATATGACAAGAACTTACCACTCTTCTTTGAATTCCTACTTTAGCAGCTGGATGAGGAACAGATGGACCCCTCAAAACCTTCAAGCAAAAGGAGGGTCTCACATATTCTCTAATCTCAGACTGAACTTATGAAATTCTGACCATTGCTAGATGATGAGCAGGAAACTTTCCCCTGCCATGCTACAGAACAGGGAGGAGTTCCTTGGGGAGATCAGCAGAGCAGGCCGCGAGGAAAGAAGCTGTAACAGCTTTCCCAAGTGAGTTCTTTCACGCCTCTCCCACTGCCATGCACCCTATAGCCTTCCATGCTGTCATCAAGCAGGGAAGACCAAAAAAAGGCTAAATCTCCAGGGAAAAACAGAGCTTGAATCTGAGTGTGAATCTGACTTCCCACAGACAATACGGCCACATCTTGTATTGCAGTCTGCCAGTTTCACGGGCTGCATTTTGCTTTTTTCGTATGTTAAATTTGTCCAATATTCAGATTCGGTGCCATAACTCAAGAGTCTTTCACATGGAAAGAAGCAGACTTTCCAAAAATGACAACACTGATAGTCAATAAAAACCCTGAAACCAAATTTCTGTACTTCACGAGTAGTTCTCAGTGCTTAATAATTAAGGTTCACCTGCTAACAGAATGAAAAGCTGTTTATAACTACTTAAATAACAAGTGATTACAGTAACACAGAATATCCAGCTGGGTACCACGGAATCAAGAAAGCAGTGTATTTTAAAGGAATGAAATTAACCCTAAGACAGCAATAATGTTCTACTTAACTCTCACTTTTTAAAAATACTCATTGTTTTCTCATTACAGTTCATCTGGAGGACAAGTTCAGCCACATTGGCAGGTATTCTTTTTTCCTTCAATACTTAATAGCTTTCAAGTTTCTTGTATATTCCTTACCAAAAAAAAAAAAAAAAAACCCCACAAAAAACACCCAACCAAAAAAAAACCACTAACCATTTTCACATTTCAGTCTAGAATAACAAAAACAAACAGACAAAAACCAGAAAAGTTATCCTACAATCAGAACAAATTAGCAAACAAAACAAAATTCCATGAAGGCATGGCTTAGAATTCCCTGCTGTACCTCCAAGTAGCAAATGTCAGAACTTCACAGCTGAAAATACTGTGCAAGAGAGCCATTGCAGGAAATATTCCTCAAAGGAACAGGACTTCCATATGATTCTTTTATGCAGAACAGGATCATAAAAACTAACAGCAAAAAACCAGGGTTAAGAGTTCAGTAGCTTATTTTAGAATTTTAAACTGGTCTTGATAGGAACTACTTTCTAGCTAAGCAAAACACATTCTCTCTATTAAAAGCCAGTTCCAAGAAACACAAAGCTTTAACTTCTTCATTAAAGCACAGACTAACACAGCCATAGGATAAACTTTAATTGATCATTCTGTTAATCTTGAATAGACCTAAAGAGTAATAGATTTTCATGATAATCCATATCAGTATGAAGATGACCACTCTGCAAAATATCTACTTCATAAGCTAAAGGAAACATTTTAGTCATGGTATTTTTGTCCTACCTTTTAAGGGCCTCTTTCACTTCTGGCACTGAGCGGATACACTGAACCGTAGCATTCATGTAGCAAGTGTTGCCAAGGTTTGTCAATCCACATGGCAATTCCATCTACCAAAAAAATTCACAAGGGTGCTTGAAGGTCAGACAGAAGTGGCAACCATTTTTGTACAAACACTGTAATGTGACATCAACTTCTAAGCACATGAAATATGCATAAAACCTGGAATATTCCAGCAAACATTATGAGGTTTTCCAGATCCACTTTATGATTATATTTATCATTACACCATTTGATATTTTTAGAGAACATTCAGGAATGCTTTGGGCGTTTTTCTGTGCATGTTTAGTTTAATGAATATATTCTTCAAGCATGCAATTATTCAGAAAGTTCAACTATAATCCCATTCAAGTTTTGACCTTAAAATTCTATTTCCGTGAAATTTCCACATGAATACTTTTGTACAAAACACTGATGTTTTAATCAAAATGTTTTCAGTAAAACTCTGAAAATTATGGAGTTCATAGTTGGAAACAAAAGCATTGTTTAAACTCCTCTCCAGAAATTTGCAACAGGTCATTAACTTGATCTTTTCAGACAACTTGTGAATTTCTGAAGTTTTGACCAAAGTGAAGGCCAACTAATAGTAATCTAACCAGTTTCAGAAATAACTATAAATCACCATGTAATAGAATTTTTCTTTCTTTTTCTTTAATCCTGAATACTTAGGTATTTGTCAGGGAAAAACACATAGTTTAATGAAACTGAAGTAGTACTGCATACCAATACCAATTGGTTATTTTAGGAAGAGAGAACTCTTTCAGCATATCTCACAAGTGAATACATGCACTGCAGACAATTGAATTTTGATGTGTAACAAAATTTCCACGTGACCAACTTTTTCAAAATGCTATCTGACAGTGAAATCATGTCCTTGCTTGCCTGTCAGTTATCTCAATGTCTGTGTATGGGGTTACTCCAAAATACATAAATATTCTTCACCTGCAGGTGGCCTGGAAAGCACTAAATCCTGAAGCACAAACCCAGTGCTGAACTACAGATCCTTTTTCATACAGACACGCATAAAAGTATTTCTGTTCTGCATGCACAGCTGACAACAATCATGCAACTGTTAAGTATGACAAAGTTTGCAGTACAAATGACTGGTGAGAAAATTAAGCCTTTCAAGTTGTAAAAAAGGAAACTCAGGAGTTGCTTCATTAAGAAAATAGTAATTATGCTTTTTCAGACTTTACTTCCACAAAGCAAAACACATGTGTCAAACTTATTTTCATTTTTCACGAAGTTGACCTAATACTAGTAACATGGACAAACAAAACCCCAAATACACCCCACCCCAAAACAAACCCCAGTTTCTCCTCACAGATATGAAAGAGGCAGGAAATAATTTTGCATTTCTAAGAGGCCTCATTTAGACAAAGTACAGGACACTGATGCAGTAAGGGCAATACAACTTCATCTTTAAAAATATCAGCAATGCTATTTTCAGAAAATCTACTAAGCTGCCTGCTCAAAGGAAAAACAGCACTAATTGTATGACTTTCAAATTAAATCCCAGATTTCTTTTCACTGCTCCCTGTTTGGTCATCGATGTAAATTTATGATTCTTGGTGAAGATGCTAAACAGACACTACAGTCTCAAAACCCATTTTTAAGCAACTGCAAGTATTTAAAAACTTGCCATTACTCAAAGGTTTACAAGAAAGTGAAGTTGGAAACATGCTTACAGCCGAGGCCAGCTGCTCCTCTGTCATGTCCTCCACGAAGATGGGGCGAGCAACCGGCTCTTCTGGAAGCGCGTCGGCGGAGCCCATCATTAGTAAGGTCATCCCCTTGAAACACAGTAAAAACAGCAAGGAATGCCTAAGGACAGTCATTTCCACTCAAACCCTTAAGCTCTTAACATACTTCAGCTATTACCCCAAAAATAAACACAGCTTATTTATTTATTTATTTATCTCTTAGTTTAACAGAACCGATACTGCACTACTGTGAGTTTAGGGTGTACTTCAATTCCTCTTATCTAGGAAGTACCTATTGAGAACAACTCCACAGAATTATCCATGCTAGATGTTTCCACTGAAACATCTGGTGAGGCTGGTGAGCTTGCCTGGCAAGTTCTGGGTTAAACCATTTGAAAAGTGAAAACCTAAGCTACCACATCAGTTTAGACACAAGAACTAACATTTAAGGGGTAAAAAAAAAAAAGTCAATCAAGTTTTCATGCTTGCTGAACTAGCATAATATGAAAAGGAGTCTTTCAGCATTCAACAGGAGCACATCTACACAATAAGATCTGCCAAAGAGGAGAAAATTACTATCTGGAGTCTTGAAACATACAGTGCTAAGGATGAACAACAGAATGAAGAGAAACTCCTCTGACAGTGTAAATAAATCCCTAGAACTTGTATATAACATTATTAAAATGAATAAAAGCAGCTATTAGCACAACCACATGCAGAAAAAGACAAGAATATTATGTACTGCATCTTTTGCTGAAAAACTTTGCTACAATGGCTGCAGCTACAGGCTGCTAACAGATGTTTGCAAACTAGATACAAGGGTAAGAGCAATGCTACCTAATTCAATCTGCCCAGCGAAGAACTGGAGTAAAACCTGTAAATCTGTTACAAGATGTTACAAGAGACCTACAGTAACGAAAATGACACAAAAAAAACCCCAACAAAAACCTCTGGGATTCCCTGATGTAATATTATACAGGCAAGCAACATAAACACAAACACTTACTGTTTTCTTTTCGAACTAGCCAAAGGTATGAATTACCATTACTAATGGCTTTCTTTAAAAACAGCACTATTTAAAAGAGGAGAGCACATTTCAGGAGGTTGGTAAAAAAGGACTTAAGCAGAGGTGTAACTTCAGCATCACCAAAACATTTGTCCATGCTGGGGATGTGCAAAGACAAGAATGTGCAGACAGTGCCCAGGTTCACCAGATCTCTCTAAACAACATCACTTATTTTTATGGTCACAGATAAAACAGCACTGCTCTGATCCAGAACATTTCTTGTATGGAATAAATAAATATATGTACTCAAGTACTCCAGAAAAGATAGTCTGAGTTCCCTACTGATGCAAAAAAAGAAGTTTTTTTCATAAATCCATGGTGAGAACTTTCTAAGCACGCTTACATATGACGTCTATAAAATTATTCTTCATCAAGGTATAACTTTTTGAGATAGCATTGCCCATTCAAACAGGAACAGCAAGCACTTTCAAGCCTTTCTTTAAATGCCAAAATAAAAAATCAGAATAGTAAAATTTAGTTCCTGCTCAGAACTTACATTCTTTATTTTTAGGTTTCCCCAGTCATCATCCTGTGAAATAAAATAAAAGACAAGTTAATAATCTTGTAGCAAGATACTTGTAGCAAGTCTTTTCATTAATATTAATCACATTTCTAAATATACAATTGTGTTTCATCCAAGGTTACACAATATTAACTATTTACATGTTATCAAGTCTTGTCTGACTAAAATAAAATGCAGCCAAGTTGTGTTTTCAATAAGGTTTCTAATGTGTTGTTCAACACTGCTTAAATGTAAACAACTTTTTGCAGTAAAACTGCCTATGTTTCATTACACCACTAAGTCTCCAGCAGAGAAGCACCCAAGAAACTTCCTCTAAACAAGCTAGAAAGAAAAAACTTGCATTCAGATTCTGAACATAAAAAAGTAACAAAAAAAATCTCCCACCAAGCTGTGTTTTGTGTAAATAAGTCAAGAACTGCAGTCAGTTTAACACATACAACCAAAGATCTTCCAGAGGAATACCCAGAAACATCATCACTGTTCATGTTAACACATAACAGAGTTAGACATAATATAAAAAATTGATTTCTACCTTCAGAGTGCCTCCTTTAACCATAACCTTCTGTCTGGCTGGCTGAACTCCGGTCAGTGCAAATAACTGGGCTTTGAAGACCATGGGAGGTTCGTCAGTGTTCAGCTCCACACCATCGAATTTCTCTTTTCCCCATTTCACATTCACTGCAAACAAAATGTTTTGAAACTTGATTATTTCCTAATACTCAAGAATGCAATTACCAAGATTACTAAGACTTCATACAGTCTCAAAATATTCTGTTTTCGGCTCTTAAAATTGTCAATAATGAAGCTAGGGAACACCTTTACTATATGGCACCTCATCCATCAGAACATACCACTTCCAGCAGGTCTAAAAATATCCCACAAAGCAAGTCTAAAGTGACATATATACTGAGAAACTCGGCAAGCAGTAAGTGTGTCTAACAGTATGAGAAACCCTTCTGCAGGTCTTCAGAAAAGCAATTTGGAACCAACTCTCCCATCCTCTCAGCACTGCTTATTGCAAACAACTGAACTTTCTGAAGGAAGTTCAGAGGTGCGATTCCAGCTCAGTTATCCACAGCACTTCCGCTCTCCTTCAGAGGAAAACAATACACTGTTCTTTAAAAGCAAGGCTAATGACCCCAGTAAGGGTGCAGGACTGGAGTTCAGAAGCAAAGTGAAATTTGGTCACTTTGAAAAAGTGTAAACCTTGATGCTGGAAATGGGATCATTAGCAGAAACGGAAGGCAGAATGATACAATGGAATGTTAACTTCACCTTGGTGAGGTCAGTAATGACCAAGAGCAGACAAAAAATGCCTGGAATAAGCTGTGTGCCTCTACAGTGAACAGAACAGTGACACACCTTTGACCACTTCCAAGAACTAACATAGGTACATAAGGTACATCTTCCTTAGCAAGCTGAGATTTTACTGAAAATCTGTAAAATGCAGCATGCAGCAATATCCTAAATGCACAGTAAGTGGCTGAAATACCAGATTTTAGGAAAGCCACATCCTTCTATCTCCGCTTTGGTTTTACATAAATATATTACAGCAACCATACCTTTTCAAAACACAAAACTCTTAGAAGTCATGATTTTGAAAACCCTTCCAAAAAGGTTCAGATTTCAGATGTATGCAATGCTTGTGATGAGTAATATCATAGAACAATCAAAAGCAAGTCTAAATGAGATAGACTAAATTAGTCTACAAAGGAATGACCAACTTTGTCTCAAATTACCAACTTGGTCTCAAATGACCAACTGTTCAGTATTTCTAATAGAAAGCATCTTCTATTTTGCCCAACGTTACGATTTTTTTAAAAACGCATTTATTATTTTGCATATTTAAGATCTACAAAGCACAAGGCAACCCACTCAGTCACTGAACAAGTCAGCTGCATAGACTTTTGGGTTTTGAATTTTTGAACAGTCATGCTTCCATTGCTAAATATGCAGAAGAGTTAGCAATTATTAATCTGTAGTGTCGCTGGTTTTGACAATGCAGCACTCAAGAAGAACGGAAGAGCATGATTGTCTTCTCTTCAGAGACTGCAACCAAGACTTCGTGCAAAACAAAAGAGAAACTCATTAATTCGAAAACAATGGAAAGTAAGAATAAGGAAGGATGTATTTTCCCTGCTGATCAGAAAACACAGTGCATACACTTCACAGAAGGGGTCAGGTTGGAAGGGACCACAGAGGTTCATCTCATCCAACCTCGCTGCTCAAGCAGGGCCATCCCAGAGCACAAGCCACAGGATTGTACACAAACCATTCCTGAATATCTCCAATGAGGGAGACTCCA